>JAEIGR010000219.1:0-55464 GCA_018904305.1 Scaptomyza montana | reverse complement strand
GCTTAATATATTCTTTTAAAAGTTACATTGTCGAAAAAAAAATCCGGTTTACTAAAAATCAATTCAAATTTTAATTTAATATAATTAAATATTTATTTTAACAGCCTACTTCTATTTTTCAATGAAAAATAATCACAACTGTTCCGTTCCATCAGTTTTATAGATTAATTGCCTTCCGTTCATAACAGCTTACCGCCACCCAGTTTTTGTCAATTAAAGGGCGATTGAATATAAATTAGAGGAAACATATGATAAATTATTAAAGTTAGTATAGAAGTGAAGGAAAAAAGAAACATAAGAGAAAAATACTATATGAGATGTAAAAGAAATAAATAAACATAATAATAATTAACAACAATAATCAGCAAACTATCAGGAACATACAGCACATTCCATTAAGTAATGTTATAATCTCAAAGTGCGTGAGAATAAGCGATAGGGAAAGAAGCAACTAATAATGTAGAAGATATTCTATAAGACAGTTCCATCTTTCCACTAATTGTTTTAACTGTATAACCTACCAAGCTCAGCCAAGCAGATTGTTCTTAAAAGCGTCAAATAGTAAACTCTTTAAAACGAAAAGATCTAATGCTCCTTAAGTGTGAAAGTTGTAACACTCATGTGTTTAAGGCAGCGATTAGATTCTGAGCAAAATTTAATCTCGATACCTAAAAGCTGATAAAATAGTTTGCATAGATAAAGACACACAGATCTAGGAAGCCTACGGTGCTGATCTAAATATTGATCAAGAATAAACATACTATCTGGGATCAAGGATGCTTACGTTTATGCATTACAGAAATAAAAATACTATGTCTCGTTTCAAAAATTGAGAGGCAAAATAAATATTGATCAAGAATAAACATACTATCTGGGATCAAGGATGCTTACGTTTATGCATAACAGAAATAAAAATACTATGTCTCGGTTCAAAAATTGAGAGGCAAAACCCTTAAATTTAAAGGCAATATATAAAGTCAAATAACATAAAAGAATAAAATTAAAAATGAAATAACAACATAATAAAAACAAAATAATAATATTACCAGAATGGAATGACATACTACTTTTAAATCTTACTCCCTGCTGTATTATATGCCAAGGAAAATGGACCAAGAAAATAGATTGTGGACCTAAACAAGAACAACTTTATCTCGTTCTTTTAATGTACGAATTATAACCCACAAGAATCATAATAGAAAATAGCCTAGCAAAAACTATTTACCATGAAGTCTAAACGGTCTTAAGACCATGAATCCTAAGCTAGTGAAAATTATTGTAAATGACTTGATTGCGCTCTTTTTATTAGTTTAACATACACACAAGAAGTGCTCTACAATACAACCACAAAAAAAAAAGAAGAACAAATCATACCGTACAATTACCAAATCAAATCTTATTCTTTGGAGCCTCCTCCACAAACAGTATACAATAAAATCAGACCCTAATCTAAAAGCAAAACACAAGATCAAGAGCTAGGGTGTATAAAACGATTAAAACAAAGACAGAAAAGAAAAAAAATTAAAATACCAATATTTAGTGGGTATAAACCAGCGACCGGCAAACTCACACATCAATACTTTTATTGCTCTTTGCTTGTATTGAAAACTGTGTTCGCGCACGAAGAAAACAGTGCACTGAGAAAAATGAATATGTTGGCAAATCAAATCATTTTTTTCAAGCAATTCATAATTGCTGTGCTTGTTTTGAAAATGCCTTTTAAAAAATATATATTGCTAAAATCTAAAATTTGGTGGCAAATTAAACATTGGGACTCGCCATCCATATTTTCATTGCAAAAAAATTCATTCATTTTTTAGTTTTTTTGCAGTGTTTAATATTTGACATTCAGAAAAATTGCGCAGCGAGGTCTTGCCTTAGTGAATGCTGAACAGCAACTGACTTGATTTGCTTTGCCGAAGTGGGAGCAACACAACTGCCGAAAGCCGAACAGCGTGCGCTTGTATTAGTTTTTTTATAGCGTACAGTGTAAAACGAAAAAATTGCTGCCCTATAGCCAGCTATAGGAAACGCTAACTTTGCCGGTCGCTGGTATAAACCAATCCGGTGATAGTAAACGTACATTATTTTATGCCCGTTATGTTAAATACCGACTTTTACGTCATCTCGAGCTTTAGTACATCACAACCTTATTTTGCCATCCAAATTCAAGATTAATGCAAGGTTCAAGAAGAGTAGAGCACATTTCAATGGTTTCATGAATTTACGAAATATCTCAGATCAATGAAAAACAAATCCTTTAGCGACAATAAGTTTTGAGCACTAAAGAAAATGAATCTCTTTAAGAAATAATTATAATAATTAAATGAAAAATATATGACCTAATAACATGGCATCTAGAACAAAAAGGTTTTGTTCTTATTAAAATTAATAAAGCACCTACACAAAAAAAAAAAAAAATTAAATACATTAATAAAATAAAAGAAAGAAAAAAAAATGGAAGTGAGATGTAACAAAACTGCAACTATCACAGTTAAGGAACAGTAGTAGTAGATACTTAACCCTTAAATTAAAACAGCTAACTGTTAAGCTAGTTCAATGCACTTCCTTATTAAATGTAATAAAATGAGGAGAATAATGAAATAAAATATTTCCATCCATCAATTAAAAGAAATTAATAACGAAATTTTCTTAGTTTAAGCAATGAGTTTGGAAATATAAAAATCTAAAATAATCACTAAAAAAGTAGAAAGGTATATAGGTTGACAGTTAAAATATATTAAAGCAATCAATTATAAAGTGAAAAATCAATGTCCAATCGATTTCCCTGTTAAAATTAAGCTAACGTATTAGGGACAATAATACAATCTATCTCGTTTTAAGCGTAAAGTCTAGTCAAAATACCAAACAACATAACATAAAATTTTTAAAAATCAAAAGAATACTAAGTTGATAAAAACGATTAAGTATTACGCAAATTAAGATAGGGTATCAGACAACATCAATAGAAGAATTTTTGAAGTCAGTAAATGATTACAAAACAGATTCTGCTTAGAACATCTTACTGTTTTCATTTTCTTTATTTTAGAAATTTAATTGATATGTGAGTTTGATGAAATAATTTAAGTCGAGTATAAGAAATAGTTTGACGGATATCTTAAATATGAAAAGTGTCATTTGACGAAAATCTTTTAGCGAGCAGAAGGAAAGTAAAGGAAAAGATTATTTGTTAAGCGTAAAAGATTACCTTAAAGAATGTAAAAGAAAAACAAGTGGAAACGTTGCAGTCGGACGCAACCGACTGCGGCATACTCGATACCAGTATTAAACCGGTAAAAAGAGGCCTGATTGCAGAGGGGTACGGATGCGGCAGGGGTGTACGCTGCCTTGAAGATTTTCCTATGCAGATGGGGATGCCACAAGCTGTCTTCGTTGCAAATTTGGTGACTAGCTCAAAGTTTGTAAAAGGTGTGGAAAGGGGGGCTGGGGGCAGTATGGGTAGTTGTGGCATCAAAATTTTTGATGCAGATCTTTGTGAAATGTCAATTGCTATCTTCATACCAAATTTGGTGACCCTAGCTCAAAGTTTGTAAAAAGTGGGGAAGGGGAGCTGGGGGTGGTATGGGTGGGCATGGCATCCAAATTTTGATGCAGATCTTTGTGGAATGTCAATTGATATTTTCATACCAAATTTGGTGACTCTAGCTCAAAGTTTGTAAAAGTGGTGAAAGGGGGGCTGGGGGCGGTATGGGTGGTAGTGGCATCCAAATTTTTGATGCAGATCTTTGTGGTATGTCAATTGCTATCTTCATACCAAATTTGGTGACTCTAGCTCAAAGTTTGTAAAAGGTGGGGGGGGCGAAATGGAGAGCGTGGCTCCAAAACTTTGATGCCGATTTTTGGGGGTCGTTGCCAGCTATCTTCCTACCAAATTTGGTGGTTCTAGCTCCACTACTCTCGAAGATACACGCATTGCCGTTTTTGACGAAGCGTTGGGGCGGATGGGGGCGGGTAGGGCAGTATTGGTGGGCGTGGCATCCATTTGATGCAGTTTTTGCGGGGTCATCATCACCTATCTTGGCACCAAATTTGGTGGCTATAGCTCAAAAACTGTGGGAGATATAGGCTTTTACCTTATACCTTATTGTGCCTTTTTCTACGTCACACTTCGGCTCAAACCCTTTTAGGAGTGTAACTGCCCTCAACCTTGCTTGCGTGCTTATTTTGTCGTACCCTGCTATATTAACGTGAGTCGGGTACGATCTAGAAAATTGAATAAGTAGTGATTATCGAAAACTCAATCAAAGATACGTTTAAAAGACATTATGGAGGTAATGTTCAATCAATTGTTTAGTTAGAACAATCAGCAATATAATAGGACAGCTAAAATAACATACATAAAAAGTAAATCTTATAGTTGTTAAAATGTTTTAAGACATTGTCTTTAGTCATATAAAAATCTTTGCAAATGATTATGTGTGTATAAGCAAACATAATATTTTAATGAGAAGGGCTGCTCACCAAACCGGAAAATTTAAACTTTTCAATAATAGAAATACAAAATAAAATCCCTATAACATACATATTGAATGACGATGAGGGTGCCGAACTTAAAGACATTTTCTAGAAAGAGAAAATTGAAAAAAAACAGGTACGCACACACTTGGTTGAAAAATAATAATAAGAAAAAAAACGGATAAATTGAAAGGGGCTTTAAATGGGAACAACTCATGAAAAAATGTGTAGTACGTAGTAGACTCGACTATGACTTCACGATTTAATGTAAGCCATAATAACAATTTTGGGTGTTGCATTGTTCGATCAAATTTCCTCCGAATACTTTATAAATTTTTTTAATAGCTCTTGGTACTTGGTAGTCATTGTCTAATGTTTTTATATCCAAATAATATGTTATGTGGGCTGGTGTGTTAGAAGTTAAAGGTGTGAGCCTAGGAAAGTAGCTGGGAATAATAGAAATCAGGGGATCCAAAATCGGTGCAGAGTAGAACAGAACTATTCAAATAAGACGGCTAGACGCAAACCGTACCTAATCTAGGTAAAAGTTACTTATGTGTGTACGAGTGATGGTTCAGGTGAGGATCGCTTCGCCGTAGGGGGGCAAATGATGATGATGAGTGTTTGACTCTTTGGAGGACGCCAGGCCGCTGCAAACAGTGTCAGTACGTAAATCGTAAAGGAACTCATTTTCATCGTCGGGCAGCTTAATTGTGATTATGAGAAACGACAAAGCGGCATCCAATTTACTTCACCGCCTGTAAACGGCAGCTCACTATCGAGGGACTTGGGCTGATGTTACCTCAATGTGAAAATCTAAATAAATATGATATGAGCTTAATATATTCTTTTTAAAAGTTACATTGTCGAAAAAAAATCCGGTTTACTAAAAATCAATTCAAATTTTAATTTAATATAATTAAATATTTATTTTAACAGCCTACTTCTATTTTTAAATGAAAAATAATCACAACTGTTCCGTTCCATCAGTTTTATAGATTAATTGCCTTCCGTTCATAACAGCTTACCGCCACCCAGTTTTTGTCAATTAAAGGGCGATTGAATATAAATTAGAGGAAACATATGATAAATTATTAAAGTTAGTATAGAAGTGAAGCGAAAAAGAAACATAAGAGAAAAATACTATATGAGATGTAAAAGAAATAAATAAACAAAATAATAATTAACAACAATAATCAGCAAACTATCAGGAACATACAGCACATTCCATTAAGTAATGTTATAATCTCAAAGTGCGTGAGAATAAGCGATAGGGAAAGAAGCAACTAATAATGTAGAAGATATTCTATAAGACAGTTCCATCTTTCCACTAATTGTTTTAACTGTATAACCTACCAAGCTCAGCCAAGCAGATTGTTCTTAAAAGCGTCAAATAGTAAACTCTTTAAAACGAAAAGATCTAATGCTCCTTAAGTGTGAAAGTTGTAACACTCATGTGTTTAAGGCAGCGATTAGATTCTGAGCAAAATTTAATCTCGATACCTAAAAGCTGATAAAATAGTTTGCATAGATAAAGACACACAGATCTAGGAAGCCTACGGTGCTGATCTAAATATTGATCAAGAATAAACATACTATCTGGGATCAAGGATGCTTACGTTTATGCATTACAGAAATAAAAATACTATGTCTCGTTTCAAAAATTGAGAGGCAAAATAAATATTGATCATTTATTTATTTATTTATTTATTTATTTATTTATTGTCAGCTAAGAGCAGCTGACATTAAAATGAAATCAAAATAAATTTAAATTAAAAAATAGTTAAAATAATTTAAAATAAAATTATAGATTAATATATAAATCTGAAAATATAATCAAAAGTTAACGTTAAAGCTCTGGGAAATTCAATAAAAATTGAGTAGTCCAACATTTGTTGCGAGGATTGGGAAAAACCCAGAAAAACCCAATCAGACCAGCATTAGATTAGTAGTTAGTGGTTACGATTAGATAAAGCAAAAAGGATCGATCTTTTTAGTACTGGAGATGAGGCCTCCAAGGAGACAAGAGAATAAAGTTTGTTATAGTCAGAACATATAACACGAAATGGTTCATGAATTAAATAGTTGCTGAAGCAACGATCAAGGCTAAGGGGTAAAAAGTTACGTGAAGATCTAATTGGGACATTAAATTTAATTCGACTCAAAAGAACTGATGAGTCGATTTCACCATTAAGTAGGTTAGTAATAAATAATACTCCATGCATAGTTCTACGGTTTAACAGGGAGGGAAGATTAATCAAAAGGAGTCTACTTGAATACGGGGGGTAAGTCTACTCCAGGAACCCAGTTAAAACTTCTAAGGGCAAATAGAAGAAATTTCTTCTGCACAGATTCAATTCTATCCTGGTGAATCGAGTATTGTGGGGACCACACACAAGATCCATACTCCAGGATGGGACGTACTAGGGATGTATAAAGCGTTTTAGTGGTGTAGGGATCATTAAACTCTTTCGACCACCGCTTGATGAAGCCAAGGACATTAATGGCCTTATTGACCATATACGAAATATGAGCGTCAAACTTTAATTTAGGATCAAGAATAAGGCCTAAATCTTTAATTTCAAACACGCGGTCAAGTGGTGAAGCATCAAGCAGGTAGTGAGCAGTATGAGGGGTACTTCTACAAAAAGACATGACTTTACATTTTGAACTATTTAAATTTAGTAAGTTAGTACGACACCAGTCTGACAAAGCACCCAAATCCGACTGAAGTAAATTACACAGGGAAGCGTCATTATAGGTGAAACATAGCTTCACATCATCAGCAAACATATACACAAAAGAGTTAGTAATAATAGCTGGGAGATCGTTAATAAATAAATTAAATAGCAACGGACCAAGGTGACTTCCCTGGGGAACACCAGAGGTAACAAAAATAGGTTTAGATACAGACGATTTAAAAACAACTTTTTGTGTTCAGCCCACAAGTACTCCGTAAGCCACCATAAAAGTTTTGATGGAAATCCAATAATATTCAATTTATGAAGCAACAGAGAATGACTTACAGAATCAAATGCCTTACTAAAATCGGTGTAAACAACGTCAGTTTGCATTTTTCCTGAAACCCTTTGATAACAAGCGAAGTGAATTCAAGAAGGTTAGTGGTAGTAGATCTACGCCTAACAAAACCATGTTGATAAGGCGATATAATTGAACTACATCCGTGTTGCAGTTGAGAACATACAATTTTTTCAAAGACTTTTGGTATGGCAGACAACTTAGATATACCCCTATAATTTTTAACGTTTGATTTTGAAGAATTTTTATGGAGTGGAATTATAAAGGATTCCTTCCATATATCAGGGAACACGGTTGAATCAACAGACAAGTTAAATAATTTATTTAATGGCGCACAAAGAGAATCCGCGCAGTATCTAAGAATACAACCTGGCACTCCATCAGGACCAGGCAAGTAACCAGGTTTAATAGAGTTAAATTCACTCAGGAGCGTAGACTCGGTAATTACTGGGACATATATGCAATTTGACGTTTGTACTTGAAAAGGATAGGAATTACTAATACTATACATATTCGATGAGTATACTGATTGAAAATACTCAGCAAATAGATCGGCTACTGCCTGATCAGAACTTGCTTTTGTATCATCTAGGTATACTGAGGATGGCAAGCAAGAAGACTTACGTTTAGAGTTAACAAATTTATAAAACTGTTTAGGGTCACGTGAAAAGTTTAGTCTACAGCGATTAAGATAATTATTATAACAAGATGTGTTAACAGAAAGAAAACTAGATTTTGCTACTAAATACGAAGATAAATCTAAGGTAGTTCCCGATTTTTTAAATTTTTTATATGCTCTTGTCTTCGCGTTTTTCAATTGCGATAGTTCCCTCGTAAACCAAGGTGGTTTATTATCACTTGAAGAACAAGTGAGGGGAACACAAATATCTAAAAGCGAATTCAAGGTCCTATAAAATATGGCAATAGCAGTTTCTATATCAGTACAAGAATAAAGCCGAGACCAATTAGTATGCTGAAGAAGATGATTTAATTTAGTAAAGTTAGTTTTACGAAAGCAACGTGTTTTTAAAGTATTATTAGATACTGAACTAGGGTTAAGAATTTCGATGGATAGTTCTAAGGTTGGATGGTAGGTATCTTCCGGAAGCACTAGAGGGGGTATTCTACAAGCATTACTGCAATCTGAGTCAGAAACAAATATTAAGTCCAACATTCTACCACTACAGTTATGCACCCTGTTAACTTGCGATAGGCCTAACTCCAGTAGGCCATCGATAAAATCATCAGAAGTGACTGGTAACACCGCCGAAGATGTGTCATTCACAGACCATGCAACATGTGGCAGATTAAAATCACCAACCACTATCAGATTATCCATATCTGTCAAAAATGACGAAACAAGTTGCAGGGCACTCAGATGGGATGAGTAAATGTTAATATCAGATTGAGGAGGAATATAAGAGCAAGTAACATAAAGTGAACGGCCGTTTAGTAATATTTTAACACATAAAAACTCTATGTCCGGAAGATGCTGAGAAAGAATCTGTTCAGAGGAAATACAGGAGTCAACAGCAATGAGAACACCACCCCCTTGCGGGAAATGCGATCGCATCTGTACAAGTTATATTTAGGAGGAAAAATGGAATAATCAGAAATATCAGGTTTTAACCAGGTTTCAGTGAGTGCAACTATTTGAGAATCAAAAGATAAGCTGTTAGTATATAATTTAGCCAGTTTAGTGTTAAGGCCTCTAACATTTTGATAGGCCAAGCTAATTACTTCAGTTAGTTTTTTGCCGCCGAGGTGGAGGCAACAGGATGGCTAACAGGCGGTGTACTATTGATTCTTATACCATTATTATTGTTGATTCGCCTATTCGTATACTCCTTAACGACAAGCTGCGGCGGCCAAAACTTTTCAGAGCAAATAGTCGAAAAAAGTTCGGGCGGTACACCCAACTTGAAAGAAGATATACTTCTGGCATTTTTAAATTTAAACTTTTCAACAACAATAAGTGGGTAATCGATTTGACTCTTTACATATGCTGCAACATCATCCGATGACGTATCGGATGCCAGCCTAGAAAAAAACAAGTGGAAACGTTGCAGTCGGACGCAACCGACTGCGGTATACTCGATACCAGTTTTCAAACCGGTAAAAAGAGGCCTGAATGCAAAGGGGTACGGATGCGGCAGGGGTTTAAGCTGCCTTAAAGATTCTCCGATGCAGATGGGGATGCCACCGGCTATCTTCATACCAAATTTGGTGACTCTAGCTAAAAATTTGTAAAATGTGGGGAAAGGGGGGCTGGGGGCGGTTTGGGTGGGCGTGTCATCCAAATTTTTGATGCAGATCTTTGTGGAATGTCAATTGTTATCTTCATACCAAATTTGGTGACTCTAGCTCGAAAATTGTATTTAGTGGGGAAAGGGGGGCTGGGGCCGGTAAGGGTGGGCGTGACTTCCAAATTTGTGATGCAGATCTTTGTGGAATGTCAATTGCTATCTTCATACCAAATTTGGTGACTCTAGCTCGAAATTTGTAATAAGTGGGGAAAGGGGGGCTGGGGGCGGTATGGGTGGGCGTGACATCCAAATTTTTTTTATGCAGATCTTTGTGGAATGTCAATTGCTATCTATATACCAAATTTGGTGACTCTAGCTCGAAGTTTAAAAAAGATGGGGAAAGGGGGGCTGAGGGCGGTAAGGTGGGGGCGTGGCATCAAAATTTTTGATGCATATCTTTGTAAAATGTCAATTGCTATCTTAATACCAAATTTGGTGACTCTAGCTCGAAATTTGTAATAAGTGGGGAAAAGGGGGGCTGGGGGCGGTAAGGGTGGGCGTGACTTCCAAATTTGTGATGCAGATCTTTGTGGAATGTCAATTGCTATCTTCATACCAAATTTGGTGACTCTAGCTCGAAATTTGTAATAAGTGGGGAAAGGGGGGCTGGGGGCGGTATGGGTGGGCGTGACATCCAAATTTTTTTATGCAGATCTTTGTGGAATGTCAATTGCTATCTATATACCAAATTTGGTGACTCTAGCTCGAAGTTTAAAAAAGATGGGGAAAGGGGGGCTGAGGGCGGTATGGGTGGGGCGTGGAATCCAAATTTTTGATGCAGATCTTTCTGAAATGTCAAATGCTATCTTCATACTAAATTTGGTGACTCTAGCTCGAAAATTGTAAAAAGTGGGGGAAAGGGGGCGAAATGGAGCGCGTGGCTCCAAAACTTTGATGCAGATTTTGGGGTCGTTGCCAGCTATCTTCCTACCAAATTTGGTGGCTCTAGCTCCACAACTCTGGAAGATACACGCATTCCCGTTTTTGACGAAGCGTTGGGGTGGATGGGGGCGGCTAGGGCAGTATTGGTGGGCGTGGCATCCAAACTTTTGATGCAGTTTTTGGGGGGTCATCATCACCTATCTTGGCACCAAATTTGGTGGCTCTAGCTCAAAAACTGTGGGAGATATAGTCATTTCTGATTTCAAAATGCGGTGGGGCTGGGGGCGGAATGGGTGGGCGTGGCTCCAAAACTTTGATGCAGTTTTTTGGGGGTCGTTACCAACTATCTTCCCACCAAATTTGGAGGCTCTAGCTCTACAACTCTGGAAGATACACGCATTCCCGTTTTGACGAAGCGTTGGGGCACATGGGGGTGGCTGGGGCGGTATTGGTGGGCGTGGCATCCAATCTTTTGATGCAGTTTTTGAGGGGTCATCATCACCTATCTTGGCACCAAATTTGGTGACTATAGCTCAAAAACTGTGGGAGATATAGGCTTTTTTAACTTTAAAATGCGGGGAGGGGCTGGGGGCGGAATGGGGGGCGTGGCTCCAAAATTTTTGATGCAGTTTTTTGGGGGTTGCTAGTAGCTATCTTCTTACCAAATTTGGTAGTTCTAGCTGTAAGGATGTGCGAAATATGTGGATTTATCGGTTTTGAGTTATCGAATTTATCGATTTGCCAGCCCCCCAGTTATCGTAGAACCCCCATCTTGACACTTTAATTTACTATCCCATAGATAAAGAGAATTGGAAAGTTTCAAGTCTCTAGCTTGAAGGGTGTGGAAAAAAGTTGCGAACATACGGACGGACAGACGGACAGACGGACGGACACCATGACGGACATTGCACAAAGTCAATATACTCTTTACCTTCGGTATCGAGTATAAAAACAAATTTATTAAGTGGCACAACAACCAAAGGCTTGTGTGCCCCAATTGTAACGCCAGTAGAACCAATAGGCACACTAGCTGTTGGGCCGGAGGACTCACTTATAGGATCACAAATAATATTGTTAGTGGCAAGGTTATTGTTAAGATTCCTTGCCGGGGAGTTAAATAAAATTAATGAACTAGCAATAGTACCCATGGGGGATTATTGCTAGGCACCAGAAGCGGTTTAGTGGGCAGGACAGGTGGGGCAGTTATTGGATGAGGTCCCGAAGTCTTTTTACGCTTCGGGGATTCAGTTATCACTTTGCCTTTTTGAAATTGGACTCAAGCAGCTCGAAAGACTTTTGCAGGTTATTAAAAGCAACATGCATACTTTTAAAGCCTTCGTGAGTCTGCCTCATAAATTTCGTAGACTCTTTCACTGCCTCTTTGCAAGACCCACAATACCATTTAAGGCCTGTGTCAGCAAGCAGACATTCCCTCGTTTTGGCTGTAAAGCCAACACATTTCATGTGGATGATGTTATCACATAGACCACACAAAATAAAATCTTGGTTGGTTGAACCAACCAATTTGCAATTTTCACTGCAACAGACAAGCATCATGCAAGTAATATGCTTTAACGAAAAAAGGTAGGGTGCAGGTATGTAAAAGTTCAAACGTATCAATGCAAAGAGCACGATAAAACGGTAAAGATCAAAAGAGTGCTTAGACGAGAGTGCGTGAGCGCGTAAGCAGTTATAACTGCAAGAACAACTGATAAGAGCGGTCAAGAGCGGGGGGGACTGACGTTGGAGAGCGAGAGCAAGAAAATAGACAAAGTGCTTGGCGTTAGCAGACGAAATTACAGAATATACAAAAGCAAATATAAGTATGTATAGATGTTAGTGTGTTGTCTGTAATTTTAAGCAATGCAGCGGCTGTTCGACTACAAATTAAAATCAAATATTAAGCCGGCAATTTTATAGCTATACACGTAAATACATACAGAGTACACTTGCGATCACTTTACTAAATGTTTACAAATGTTGCCAATGAGAACACCGTTCACAATCACAAGAAAACAGATAATTTACTGGGAGCACGCAAAAACACGACCGTCACCAACGAAAGTTAGCTAGTTATTGAATAAACATACTATCTGGGATCAAGGATGCTTACGTTTATGCATAACAGAAATAAAAATACTATGTCTCGGTTCAAAAATTGAGAGGCAAAACCCTTAAATTTAAAGGCAATATATAAAGTCAAATAACATAAAAGAATAAAATTAAAAATGAAATAACAACATAATAAAAACAAAATAATAATATTACCAGAATGGAATGACATACTACTTTTAAATCTTACTCCCTGCTGTATTATATGCCAAGGAAAATGGACCAAGAAAATAGATTGTGGACCTAAACAAGAACAACTTTATCTCGTTCTTTTAATGTACGAATTATAACCCACAAGAATCATAATAGAAAATAGCCTAGCAAAAACTATTTACCATGAAGTCTAAACGGTCTTAAGACCATGAATCCTAAGCTAGTGAAAATTATTGTAAATGACTTGATTGCGCTCTTTTTATTAGTTTAACATACACACAAGAAGTGCTCTACAATACAACCACAAAAAAAAAAGAAGAACAAATCATGCCATACAATTACCAAATCAAATCTTATTCTTTGGAGCCTCCTCCACAAACAGTATACAATAAAATCAGACCCTAATCTAAAAGCAAAACACAAGATCAAGAGCTAGGGTGTATAAAACGATTAAAACAAAGACAGAAAAAAATTAAAATTAAAATACCAATATTTAGTGGGTATAAACCAATCCGGTGATAGTAAACGTACATTATTTTATGCCCGTTATGTTAAATACCGACTTTTACGTCATCTCGAGCTTTAGTACATCACAACCTTATTTTGCCATCCAAATTCAAGATTAATGCAAGGTTCAAGAAGAGTAGAGCACATTTCAATGGTTTCATGAATTTACGAAATATCTCAGATCAATGAAAAACAAATCCTTTAGCGACAATAAGTTTTGAGCACTAAAGAAAATGAATCTCTTTAAGAAATAATTATAATAATTAAATGAAAAAATAAGACCTAATAACATGGCATCTAGAACAAAAAGGTTTTGTTCTTATTAAAATTAATAAAGCACCTACACAAAAAAAAAAAATTAAATACATAAATAAAATAAAAGAAAGAAAAAAAAAATGGAAGTGAGATGTAACAAAACTGCAACTATCACAGTTAAGGAACAGTAGTAGTAGATACTTAACCCTTAAATTTCCGGTACTAACGAACTTTATGAGATGGTTCTGAGGTGGGCTAGCTGAAGCCACCGGACGGGTCGCAGGTTGCGGATAGCGCAAGGCCTCCAGTGGAGGTTAGCTGCGAATAGCGACTTGTCGTAATAAGCAGTCCCGGACAACAGCGGGTACCACACCGTTAGTGGGACCGACAAGGCGCTTGTCTGACCGTCTTCAAAACATAGTCTCACACACACCCAATTTCTACACAAGATCCTACCCATTTCCTATCCCCCACATCTCATACGGGCAGTGGTGACGTCCTTAGGCAAGGGTGCCTCTTCACTCCCCTAAGCCAGGGTATTAAGTGGTCCGTGCCCATTGGTTGGTTTACAGTCAGGGGTTACCGACTGTAATAGAACGTAGCCTCACCAATACCTGGCCGCCTCGGTGAGTATACCTGGCCCCGGCGTGTTAATGGGGGCTATGACACGCCGGTACTACTTTCCCCCACACTCGTGGGACCAAATATATGGACAGCAGAAAAATTTTTAATGATATGCGGGGCTTAACCGCTACTCAGCTAGCAGAGCGGTGGAACTGGCCCTCGTCGAGGAGATGAGGAAGGGCTGGACCGCAAGCCTGAACTTCAACGGCATCCACTTTCGCACAGGCCTGGTACTGGTAGAATGTATGGATGATGAGACCAAGAAGTGGCTAGAGCTTAAGGTCCCTAGCATCAGCTCTGCGGTGGGCGTGCAGCTCTGCACCTGCCCAAAGGACGAGATTCCGATGCCCAACATCGTAACCGTCTTTTTGCCATGGACTGCTGGAGAGCCGGGGGCAAAGTCCTTTGGCTTGCTCACGGAGCAGAACAGAGGGCTCAGCTCTGACACCTGGAAGTTGCTCAGGTGGAAGGAGGCTGAGGGAGGCAAGATCCTGACGCTAGGCGTGGAGGATGACGCACTTGCTCTCCTAAAGAACCGGGGCATGCTGATGAGCTTCCGATTTGGGCAGCTCAAATGCAAACTTCATGGGAAGAAGGAGGAAGCGGTGGAGGCTGATGCGGAGGCGAAAGCTGACGATGTGCCTGGCACTTCAGCAGCCTCAGCCGAGACGACGCATGAATGTCCGCCAGATGGAGTAGCGGAAGCAGAGGCGTTGGCGGTGATAGAGGCCGAGCTAGACTCGGTGTCCCTCAAGGGTCTGGACCTGTCCAAACTCAACGTCCGCGAAGATGACATCAATAGTAAGGATGGGCCATCCGATGATGAGCGAACAGCCACCGGGGCACAGTCAGAGGCATATCTGACGCTCTCGGAGGGTGAAGAAGAGCTCTAGGGATGGAGACCACCAGCGTTGCTCAGATTAACCTGCATCATGCGAGGGCAGCTTCGGCTGTCATCGGCAGGTTTATCTCCAGTTCTGACCTGGGGCTGGTGCTCATCCAGGAGCCATGGGTCGTCAGAACCTACGTTTGTAACCAAAAGCAGGGCCGAGGTGTTAGATATCACCTTTGGCAATGACGGAGGCTCCAGGTTGGTTCGCAACTGGAGAGTCTCTACTGAACCATCAGTGTCGGACCATAGGATTATCCTATTCGACATTTGTAGTAACCTAAGTTTTAGTAAGGACATCAGAAATCCTCGACAGACAGATTGGCGACAATATCGGTCCTGTCTGGGCTTAAATCTGAGCAGACTAAACTACAGTAAAAGAGCTTCCTCACAGGAAGAGATTGAGCAGCTATCTATTGACGTGGGCAAGACTATCTTGGATGCTTATCATTCAAGCTGTCCTATCAAGAGCATTAAATTCAGCAGGTATAATCCATGGTGGACTAAGAAGCTAGGACTACTTCGAGTGGAGGTCAGTAAACTGTTTAACTCAGCTAAAAAGAGTAATGATAAGTGGGATTGTTATACCAGGAAGCTTACTGAGTATAACAAGGAGATACGTAATAGCAAACGGGATCATTTCAGGAAGTTTTGCTCCACTCTAGAGCAGGCCACGCCCGCTGCAAGGGTGTTCAAAGCCATCTCAAAAGGGAAAGTGCTCTCGGAACTTTGCCTTAAGAGACAGGATGGGACTTTCTCGGACAATGAGTTAAAGAAGGCTGAACTTCTCTTACAAACTCATTTCCCGCTTTGTAGGACCATTTCAGATAGTGATAGCAGCTACGAACAAACCTCTGGGATGAGACCCGAATGGAGATTAGCTGCAGAAATTGTAACTGAGCATAGGATCAGGTGGGCCATCGGATCACTCAGTCCCTATAAGGCCCCGGGGGTGGACGGCATCCTGCCCATCCTCTTACAGAAGGGTATAGACCCTCTCTTAGTATTTCTAATCAGAATCTTCCGTGGGAGCATTGCCCTGGGGTACATACCTAGGGAGTGGAGGACGGCGAGGGTGATTTTCATCCCGAAGGTAGGAAAGAAGGACCCATTTCTTCCTAAATCCTTCAGGCCAATCAGCCTTACCTCATTCCTGCTAAAAACCCTCGAAAAGATAGTAGACAATCACATTAGATCTGTGCACCTAGTGGCCAAGCCACTACATGCACATCAGCATGCGTATAGGGCAGGGATGTCAACGGAGTCAGCTCTGCTTGACCTAGTGAACACTCTCCAGAAGTCTGTGAAAGCAAAAGAGGTTGCACTCTGCGCCTTTATGGACATAGAAGGTGCTTTTGACAACACGGCGCATGACGTGGTGGTCAGAGCTCTTGAGAGTAGAGGAGTTGAATCAGGACTCACGTCTTGGTTAAGCAAACTCCTGGACTCTCGCATAGCAGAAGTAACCGTCAGCAACTCGACGATTAGAGCACAAACCACCAGAGGCTGTCCTCAAGGAGGTGTCCTATCACCTCTCCTTTGGAGTCTGGTGGTGGATGATCTCTTATCTAAGCTAACGGATAATGGCTTTCGATGACTAGGATATGCCGATGACATAACTATTATCTGCAAAGGGAATTTTGAGAGCACATTATGTGACTGGACTGGTGTAGGGACGTGGGGCTGAACATCAACCCAGCAAAGACCACGATTGTCGCCTTCACAAATCGGTACAAGCTTAAATCTATGAGACCCATAGTCATTGGAGGTACAAGTATACCAGTGTCCACGGAGGTCAAATATCTGGGGGTTATACTAGATAAAAGACTCCTCTGGAAACAGCAGATGGAGCACGCTGTTCGGAAGGGCACTTTAGCCCTGATGAGCTGCAGAACTCTTGCGGGGAAAAACTGGGGGCTTTCACCTAAGATTCTGATGTGGATGTATACTGCTATGGTAAGGCCCATGGTGTGCTACGGAGCTGTGGTCTGGGCTGGACGCATGGACCGGGAAGGTGCGAGAAAGCAACTGGGTAAACTCCAGAGGCTTGCATGCTCGTGCATCTCGGGCGCAATGCGCAACTGCCCCTCCAAGGCACTAGACGTTCTACTAGGGCTTCCACCGCTGCACATATACATAAAACACAACGCAAGCAGAAGTCATATGAGGTTAACGGGGGCATTAGCAACCGGATCGGCTGCAGGAGCCACAGGCTCACTGTTAGAATACCCACAGGATGCGCAGTTGGCGCAATTTAGCTTCAGTAAGCTCTTTAACATAGAGCTTAGCAATAAGGCAGAATGGACCAACCTGTCAACTACCTATAATGTGAAAACACATGCTATTAGGTGGTACACAGATGGTTCGCTTACAGAGGAGGGGGCCGGGGCCGGAGTCTGCGGACCTCGACTCAATTACCATGAACCCCTTGGCAAGTTCGCCAGTATCTTCCAAGCGGAAATACACGCGATAGAGAGATGTGCCGCTTTCAACATCGACAGAGGGTACGATCGCAGAGACATAGCCATCTTTTCAGACAATCAGGCAGCTATAAAAGCACTAGGTGCTTATAAAATAGCTTCCAGGCTGGTTTGGCAATGTATAGAAATATTAAACAGGTTGGGGACTAATAATAGAGTCACCATCTACTGGGTCCCTGGGCACGCGGGAATCCCGGGTAATGAGGTAGCGGACCAAATGGCCAGGAAGGGGGCAAGCACTCCTTTCTGCGGGCCGGAACCCTTCTGTGGGTTGGGCCCTGGGGTCATCGAGCAGAGCAGCCGCTCTGACCTTTGGTCCGATAGTACGAACTTCTGGTTGTGTTCGCAGGGGGCGAGACAAAGTAAAAGGCTTTTAGGCAACTACAACAAGACGAGGACTGAGGACTGTCTGAAGCTGAGCAAGGTCTCTCTTCGGATTGTCACAGGCTTCTTGACGGGACACTGCAGATTGCGTAGGCATTTACATAGGATACGCAT
This sequence comes from Scaptomyza montana, assembly GCA_018904305.1. Classification (NCBI taxonomy): domain Eukaryota; kingdom Metazoa; phylum Arthropoda; class Insecta; order Diptera; family Drosophilidae; genus Scaptomyza; species Scaptomyza montana. The sequence goes on along the minus strand of JAEIGR010000219.1, from coordinate 37,243 downwards.
AGGGAACGAGGCTACATGCAGGCTCTGTCTGGAGGGGGACGAAACTCCAGAACACCTACTAGTGGAGTGCCCTGCCATAGGTCGGCTGAGATTATCTCAGCTCGGGCGGGTCACACTAAACACTGAGGAGATGAGGGCTCTCCGTCCAAGCGACATCATCGCGTTTCTGCGATCGATTGCACTGTACGGGGAGCTGTAGCTCATACAATAAGATGAGGGCACAATAGACCCAGGTGGTCGCAGTGCACTAACCTCCTTTTTCATAATAATAATAACCCTTAAATTAAAACAGCTAACGAAGTCATACTTTTCGAAACAGTGTAAGACTCATATCTCGAACTGTTAAGCTAGTTCAATGCACTTCCTTATTAAATGTAATAAAATGAGGAGAATAATGAAATAAAATATTTCCATCCATCAATTAAAAGAAATTAATAACGAAATTTTCTTAGTTTAAGCAATGAGTTTGGAAATATAAAAATCTAAAATAATCACTAAAAACAGTTGACAGTTAAAATATATTAAAGCAATCAATTATAAAGTGAAAAATCAATGTCCAATCGATTTCCCTGTTAAAATTAAGCTAACGTATTAAGGACAATAATACAATCTATCTCGTTTTAAGCGTAAAGTCTAGTCAAAATACCAAACAACATAACATAAAATTTTTAAAAATCAAAAGAATACTAAGTTGATGCGTTTCGTAATATAACTTTAATTCAACATCCAAATGAAAGAACAAGTCCACGGTCGTGTCGATAAAAAACCGGGACTTAAAAGTACGCTATTGAATAGAGTTTAAATCTGTCAGCAATATCAATTCGTGATTTTTCGGTAGCCAACTGGCGTTCCCCAAAAAACAGTCAAACATCAACCTGTTTTTAACTCTGAAAAATCCCTGTTTTTAACAGCAAAACTGACACCCCCTCCTCCAAACTGTTTTTAAACCGGAAAAAATAACAGTCAAACAACAACCTGTTTCTTGAAAACCACAAAAATAACAGCTTAGCAGACCCAGTATTTAAAACCAGAAAAAATAACAGCTCTCTATTTTAAACAGCAAAACAACCACCGGTTTCTAAAACCGAAAAACCAGTTTTTAACAGCTAAACAGCAACCTGTTTTTTGACAACCACAAAAAAATAACATCAAAACAGCCCCTGGTTTTTAAAACCGGAAAAAATAACAGATCCCTGTTTTAAACAGCAAAACAATTACCTGTTCCTAAAACCGAAAAACCGGTTTTTCACAGCTAAACTGCCACCTGTTCTATGTTTTCTTGGCTTACCTCTTTTCAATATTATTGGATGGGTTCTAGAATTGGAGTTGAAAGAGAAAATATTTGCCTGGGGAACGCCAGTTGGCTACCGAAAAAGCACGAATTGATATTGCTGACAGATTTAAACTCTATTCAATAGTGTACTTTTAAGTCCCGGTTTTTTATCGACACGACTGTGGACTTGTTCTTTCATTTGGATGTTAAATTAAAGTTATAGTTAGGAACGCAGCAGAATTGCGTCAGTACAATCGTTGGCTTTTGAGGAAAAAAAAAATACAATAAAAAAATTTATAGCACTTTTTAAAAAATAGATTCGGTTCTCATACATTTTTTCGAAAAAAATCACGAATTGACATTGCTGACAGATGTAAATTACTTTGTAGGGGGAAAAAAAAGGAAATTAAATTTGAGCCAAGATAATAAAAAATTTAATAAAAAAATCAGTAAAAGTCCGTAAAAAATAACAACTATATTGATATGATCTTTTTAAATAAAAAAAATATAAAGGAGAATTAATAATAGAATAATATGTCTCCTGCCTGTATAAACCTTCATCGTCGATGAATGATTTGGTACCTGAGAGGTCTGTTGTGCCCCCTTCTAGTTCTATAACTCTTCCACCGGACATGGACTCTGTATGAGAGCAAGTATTTTTTGATGAGTTGAGGGTTTCTTAGCCTTTAATACGTTTGATATGTTGTTCTAAGAAAAGAAACTTCGTTTCCTTGTAAAGGCTACGCATACTGCTATAATGTGAAAGGAGGATTCTCTCTCCCGATAAACATTTGTCTTGCCTGAGATCAGATGTCTTCGTTCAGCTCGCTTCCCGCTAAAGACTCTCGCTTTTCGTTAGCTCCTACCTTATTGTGCCTTTTTCTACGTCACACTTCGGCTCAAAACCTTTTAGGAGTGTAACTGCCCTCAACCTTGCTTGCGTGCTTATTTTGTCGTTCCCTGCTATATTAACGTGAGTCGGGTACGATCTAGAAAAATGAATAAGTAATGATTATCGAAAACTCAATCAAAGATACGTTTAAAAGACATTATGGAGGTAATGTTCAATCAATTGTTTAGTTAGAACAATCAGCAATATAATAGGACAGCTAAAATAACATACATAAAAGTAAATCTTATAGTTGTTAAAATGTTTTAAGACATTGTCTTTAGTCATATAAAAATCTTTGCAAATGATTATGTGTGTATAAGCAAACATAATATTTTAATGAGAAGGGCTGCTCACCAAACCGGAAAATTTAAACTTTTCAATAATAGAAATACAAAATAAAATCCCTATAACATACATATTGAATGACGATGAGGGTGCCGAACTTAAAGACATTTTCTAGAAAGAGAAAATTGAAAAAAACAGGTACGCACACACTTGGTTGAAAAAAATAATAATAAGAAAAAACGGATAAATTGATAGGGGCTTTAAATGGGAACAACTCATGGAAAAATGTGTAGTACGTAGTAGACTCGACTATGACTTCACGATTTAATGTAAGCCATAATAACAATTTTGGGTGTTGCATTGTTCGATCAAATTTCCTCCGAATACTTTATAAATTTTTTTAATAGCTCTTGGTACTTGGTAGTCATTGTCTAATGTTTTTATATCCAAATAATATGTTATGTGGGCTGGTGTGTTAGAAGTTAAAGGTGTGAGCCTAGGAAAGTAGCTGGGAATAATAGAAATCAGGGGATCCAAAATCGGTGCAGAGTAGAACAGAACTATTCAAATAAGACGGCTAGACGCAAACCGTACCTAATCTAGGTAAAAGTTACTTATGTGTGTACGAGTGATGGTTCAGGTGAGGATCGCTTCGCCGTAGGGGGGCAAATGATGATGATGAGTGTTTGACTCTTTGGAGGACGCCAGGCCGCTGCAAACAGTGACAGTACGTAAATCGTAAAGGAACTCTTTTCATCGTCGGGCAGCTTAATTGTGATTATGAGAAACGACAAAGCGGCATCCAATTTACTTCACCGCCTGTAAACGGCAGCTCACTATCGAGGGACTTGGGCTGATCTTACCTCAATGTGCAAATCTAAATAAATATGATATGAGCTTAATATATTCTTTTAAAAGTTACATTGTCGAAAAAAACCCGGTTTACTAAAAATCAATTCAAATTTTAATTTAATATAATTAAATATTTATTTTAACAGCCTACTTCTATTTTTAAATGAAAAATAATCACAACTTTTCCGTTCCATCAGTTTTATAGATTAATTGCCTTCCGTTCATAACAGCTTACCGCCACCCAGTTTTTGTCAATTAAAGGGCGATTGAATATAAATTAGATAACATATGATAAACTATTAAAGTAAGTATAGAAGTGAAGCGAAAAAAGAAACATAAGAGAAAAATACTATATGAGATGTAAAAGAAATAAATAAACAAAATAATAATTAACAACAATAATCAGAAAACTATCAGGAACATACAGCACATTCCATTAAGTAATGTTATAATCTCAAAGTGCGTGAGAATAAGCGATAGGGAAAGAAGCAACTAATAATGTATAAGAAATTCTATAAGACAGTTCCATCTTTCCACTAATTGTTTTAACTGTATAACCTACCAAGCTCAGGCAAGCAAATTGTTCTTAAAGGCGTCAAATAGTAAACTCTTCAAAATGAAAAGATCTAATGCTCCTTAAGTGTGAAAGTTGTAACACTCGTGTGTTTAAGGCAGCGATTAGATTCTGAGCAAAATTTAATCTCGATACCTAAAAGCTGATAAAATAGTTTGCATAGATAAAGACACACAGATCTAGGAAGCCTACGGTGCTGATCTAAATATTGATCAAGAATAAACATACTATCTGGGATCAAGGATGCTTACGTTTATGCATTACAGAAATAAAAATACTATGTCTCGTTTCAAAAATTGAGAGGCAAAATAAATATTGATCAAGAATAAACATACTATCTGGGATCAAGGATGCTTACGTTTATGCATTACAGAAATAAAAATACTATGTCTCGGTTCAAAAATTGAGAGGCAAAATTTAAAGGCAATATATAAAGTCAAATAACATAAAAGAATAAAATTAAAAATGAAATAACAACATAATTAAAACAAAATAATAATATTACCAGAATGGAATGACATACTACTTTTAAATCTTACTCCCTGCTGTATTATATGCCAAGGAAAATGGACCAAGAAAATAGATTGTGGACCTAAACAAGAACAACTTTATCTCGTTCTTTTAATGTACGAATTATAACCCACAAGAATCATAATAGAAAATAGCCTAGCAAAAACTATTTACCATGAAGTCTAAACGGTCTTAAGACCATGAATCCTAAGCTAGTGAAAATTATTGTAAATGACTTGATTGCGCTCTTTTTATTAGTTTAACATACACACAAGAAGTGCTCTACAATACAACCACAAAAAAAAAGAAGAACAAATCATGCCATACAATTACCAAATCAAATCTTATTCTTTGGAGCCTCCTCCACAAACAGTATACAATAAAATCAGACCCTAATCTAAAAGCAAAACACAAGATCAAGAGCTAGGGTGTATAAAACGATTAAAACAAAGAAAGAAAAAAAAAAACTGAAAATACCAATATTTAGTGGGTATAAACCAATCTGGTGATAGTAAACGTACATTATTTTATGCCCGTTATGTTAAATACCGACTTTTACGTCATCTCGAGCTTTAGTACATCACAACCTTATTTTGCCATCTAAATTCAAAATTAATGCAAGGTTCAAGAAGAGTAGAGCACATTTCAATGGTTTCATGAATTTACGAAATATCTCAGATCAATGAATAACAATCCTTTAGCGACAATAAGTTTTGAGCACTAAAGAAAATGAATCTCTTTAAGAAATAATTATAATAATTAAATGAAACAAGTGGAAACGTTGCAGTCGGACGCAACCGACTGCGGCATACTCGATACCAGAATTAAAACCGGTAAAAAGAGGCCTGATTGCAAGGGGTACGGATGCGGCAGGGGTGTACGCTGCCTTAAAGATTATCCGATGCAGATGGGGATGCCACCGGCTGTCTTCATTGCAAATTTGGTGACTCTAGCTCAAAGTTTGTAAAATGTGAGGAAAAGGGGGCTGGGGGCGGTATGGGTGGGCGTGGAATCCAAATTTTTGATGCAGATGTATGTGGAATGTCAATTGCTATTTTCATACCAAATTTGGTGACTCTAGCTCATAGTTTGTAAAAGTGGGGAAAGGGGGGGCTGGGGGCGGTATGGGTGGTAGTGGCATCCAAATTTTTGATTCAGATCTATGTGGGATGTCAATTGCTACCTTCATACCAAATTTGGTGGCACTAGCTCAAAGTTTGTATAAGGTGGGGAAAGGGGGGCGGAATGGGTGGGCGTGGCTCCAAAACTTTGATGCAGATTTTTGGGGGTCGTTGCCAGCTATCTTCCCACCAAATTTGGTGGCTCTAGCTCCACAACTCTGGAAGGTTCACGCATTCCCGTTTTTGACAAAGCGTTGGGATGGATGGGGGTGGCTAGGGCATTATTAGTGGGCGTGGCATCCAAACTTTTGATTCAGTTTTTGCGGTGTCATCATCACCTTTCTTGACACCAAATTTGGTGGCTATAGCTCAAAAACTGTGGGAGATATAGGCTTTTTTAACTTTAAAATGCGGGGAGGGGCTGGGGGCGGAATGGGTGGGCGTGGCTCCAAAATTTTTGATGCAGATTTTTGGGGGTTGCTAGTAGCTATCTGTTTACCGAATTTGGTAGTTCTAGCTGTAAGGATGTGCGAAACATGTGGATGTATCGGTTTTGAGTTATCGAATTTATCGATTTGCCAGCCCCCCAGTTATCGTAGAACCCCAATCTTGACACTTTAATTTACTATCCCATAGATAAAGAGATTTGGAAAGTTTCAAGTCTCTAGCTTGAAGGGTGTGGAAAAAAGTTGCGTTCATACAGACGGACAGACGGACAGACAGACAGACGGACAGACGGACAGACAGCATGACGGACATTGCACAAACTCAATATACTCTTTACCTTCGGTATCGAGTATAAAAATAAGACCTAATAACATGGCATCTAGAACAAAAAGGTTTTGTTCTTATTAAAATTAATAAAACACCTACAAAAAAAAACAAGTGGAAACGTTGCAGTCGGACGCAACCGACTGCGGCATACTCGATACCAGTATTAAAACCGGTAAAAAGAGGCCTGATTGCAGAGGGGTACGGATGCGGGAGGGGTGTACGCTGCCTTAAAGATTTTCCGATGCAGATGGGGATGCCACAAGCTATCTTCCTTACAAATTTGGTGACTCTAGCTCAAAATTTGTAAAAGGTGGGGAAAGGGGGGCTGGGGGCGGTATGGGTAGTTGTTGCATCAAAATTTTTGATGCAGATCTCAGTAAATGTCAATTGCTATCTTCAAACCAAATTTGGTGAATCTAGCTCGAAGTTTGTAAAAAGTGGGGAAAGGGGGACTGGGGGCGGTATGGGTGGACGTGGCATCCAAATTTATGATGCAGATCTATCTGGTATGTCAATTGCTATCTTCATACCAAAATTTGTGACTCTAGCTCAAAGTTTGTAAAAAGTGTGGAAAGGGGCTGGGGCGGTATGGGTGGGCGTGGCATCCAAATTTTTGATGCAGATCTTTGCGGAATATCAATTGCTATCTTCATACCAAATTTGTTGAGCCTAGCTCAAAGTTTGTAATAAGTGGGGCAAGGGGGCTGGGGCGGTATGGGTGGGCGTGGCATCCAAATTTTTGATGCAGATCTTTTTGGAATGTCAATTACTATGTTCATACCAAATTTGGTGACTCAAGCTCAAAGTTTGTAAAAAATGGGGAAAGGGGGCTGGGGGCGGTATGGGTGGGCGTGGCATCCAAATTTGTGATGCAGATCTTTGTGGAATGTCAGTTGCTATCTTCATACCAAATTTGGTGACTCTAGCTAAAATTTTGTAAAAGGTGGGGAAAGGGGGTCGAAATGGGTGGGCGTGGCTCCAAAAATTTGATGCAGATTTTTGGGGGTCATTGCCAGCTATCTTCCTACCAAATTTGGTTGCTCTCGCTCCACAACTCTGGAAGATACACGCATTCCCGTTTTTGACGAAGCGTTGGGGCGGATGGGGGCGGCTAGGGCAGTTTCGGTGGGCGTGGTATCCAAGCTTTTGATGCAGTTTTTGGGGGGTCATCATCACCTATCTTGGCACCAAATTTGGTGGCTCTAGCTCAAAAACTGTGGGAGATATAGCCATTTCTGATTTCTAAATGCGGGGGAGCTGGGGGCGGAATGGGAGGGCGTGGCTCCAAAACTTTGATGCAGATTTTTGGGGTCGTTGCCAGCTATCTTCCTACCAAATTTGGTGGCTCTAGCATCACAACTCTAGAAGATACACGCATTCCTGTTTTTGACGAAGCGTTGGGGCGGATGGGGGCGGCTAGGGCAGTATTGGTGGGCGTGGCATCCAAACTTTTGATTCAGTTTTTGCGGGGTCATCATCACCTATCTTGACACCAAATTTGGTGGCTATAGCTCAAAAACTGTGGGAGATATAGGCTTTTACCTTATACCTTATTGTGCCTTTTTCTACGTCACACTTCGGCTCAAAACCTTTTAGGAGTGTAACTGCCCTCAACCTTGCTTGCGTGCTTATTTTGTCGTTCCCTGCTATATTAACGTGAGTCGGGTACGATCTAGAAAAATGAATAAGTAATGATTATCGAAAACTCAATCAAAGATACGTTTAAAAGACATTATGGAGGTAATGTTCAATCAATTGTTTAGTTAGAACAATCAGCAATATAATAGGACAGCTAAAATAACATACATAAAAGTAAATCTTATAGTTGTTAAAATGTTTTAAGACATTGTCTTTAGTCATATAAAAATCTTTGCAAATGATTATGTGTGTATGAGCAAACATAATATTTTAATGAGAAGGGCTGCTCACCAAACCGGAAAATTTAAACTTTTCACTAATAGAAATACAAAATAAAATCCCTATAACATACATATTGAATGACGATGAGGGTGCCGAACTTAAAGACATTTTCTAGAAAGAGAAAATTCAAAAAAACAGGTACGCACACACTTGGTTGAAACAAGTGGAAACGTTGCAGTCGGACGCAACCGACTGCGGCATACTCGATACCAGTATTAAAACCGGTAAAAAGAGGCCTGATTGCAAAGGGGTACGGATGCGGCAGGGGTGTACGATGCCTTAAAGATTCTCCGATGCAGATATGGATGCCACCAGCTATATTCCTTCCAAATTTGGTTACTCTAGCTCAAAGTTTGTAAAATGTAGGGAAAGGGGGGGGGGGCTGGGGGCGGTATGGGTAGTTGTGGCATCAAAATTTTTGTTGCAGATCTTTGTGAAATGTCAATTGCTATCTTCATACCAAATTTGGTGACTCTAGCTCGAAATTTGTAATAAGTGTAGAAAGGGTGGCTGGGGGCGGTATGGGTGTTCGAGGCATCCAAATTTTTGATGCAGATCTATGTGGAATGTCAATTGCTATATACATACAAAATTTGGTGACTCTAGCTCGAAGTTTGTAAAAAGTGGGGAAAGGGGGGCTGGGGGCGGTATGGGTGGGCGTGGCATCCAAATTTTTGATGCAGATCTTTGTGAAATATCAATTGCTATCTTCATCCCAAATTTGGTGACTCTAGCTCGAAATTTGTAAAAGTGGGGAAAGGGGGGCTGGGGGTGGTATGGGTGGGCGTGGCATCCAAATTTGTGATGCAGTACTTTGTGGAATGTCAATTGCTATCTTCATACCAAATTTGGTGACTCTAGCTCGAAAATTGTAGAAAGTGGGGAAAGGGGGGCGGTATGGGTGGGCGTGGCTCCAAAACTTTGATGCAGTTTTTTGGGAGTCGTTACCAGCTATCTTCCTACCAAATTTGGAGGCTCTAGCTCCTCAACTCTGGAAGATACACGCATTCCCGTTTTTGACGAAGCGTTGGGGTATATGGGGGCGGCTAGGGCAGTATCGGTGGGCGTGGCATCCAAACTTTTGGTGCAGTTTTTAGGGGGTCATTATCACCTATCTTGACACCAATTTTGGTGGCTATAGCTCAAAAACTGTAGGAGATATAGCCATTTCTGATTTCAAAATGCGGGGGGGCTGGGGGCGTAATGGGTGGGCGTGGCTCCAAAACTTTGATGCAGTTTTTTGGGAGTCGTTAACAGCTATCTTCCCACCAAATTTGGAGGCTCTAGCTCCACAACTCTGGAAGATACACGCGTTCCCGTTTTTGACGAAGCGTTGGGGTGGATGGGGCGGCTTGGGCATTATCGGTGGGCGTGGCATCCAAACTTTTGGTGCAGTTTTAAGGGGGTCATCATCACCTATCTTGGCACCAAATTTGGTGGCTATAGCTCAAAAACTGTGGGAGATATGGGCTATTTTGACTTTAAAATGCGGGGGGGGCTGGGGGCGGAATGGGGGGCGTGGCTCCAAAATTTTTGATGCAGTATTTTGGGGGTTGCTAATAGCTATCTTCTTACCAAATTTGGTACTTCTAGCTGTAAGGATGTGCGAAATATGTGGATTTATCGGTTTTGAGTTATCGAATTTATCGATTTGCCAGCCTCCCCGTTATCGTAGAACCCCCATCTTGACACTTTAATTTACTATCCCATAGATAAAGAGAATTGGAAAGTTTCAAGTCTCTAGCTTGAAGGGTGTGGAAAAAACTTGCAACCATACGGACGGACAGACGGACAGACACCATGACGGACATTGCACAAAACCAATATACTCTTTACCTTCGGTACCGAGTATAAAAATAATAATAAGAAAAAACGGATAAATTGAAAGGGGCTTTAAATGGGAACAACTCATGGAAAAATGTGTAGTACGTAGTAGACTCGACTATGACTTCACGATTTAATGTAAGCCATAATAACAATTTTGGGTTTTGCATTGTTCGATCAAATTTCCTCCGAATACTTTATAAATTTTTTTAATAGCTCTTGGTACTTGGTAGTCATTGTCTAATGTTTTTATATCCAAATAATATGTTATGTGGGCTGGTGTGTTAGAAGTTAAAGGTGTGAGCCTAGGAAAGTAGCTGGGAATAATAGAAATCAGGGGATCCAAAATCGGTGCAGAGTAGAACAGAACTATTCAAATAAGACGGCTAGACGCAAACCGTACCTAATCTAGGTAAAAGTTACTTATGTGTGTAAGAGTGATGGTTCAGGTGAGGATCGCTTCGCCGTAGGGGGGCAAATGATGATGATGAGTGTTTGACTCTTTGGAGGACGCCAGGCCGCTGCAAACAGTGACAGTACGTAAATCGTAAAGGAACTCTTTTCATCGTCGGGCAGCTTAATTGTGATTATGAGAAACGACAAAGCGGCATCCAATTTACTTCACCGCCTGTAAACGGCAGCTCACTATCGAGGGACTTGGGCTGATGTTACCTCAATGTGAAAATCTAAATAAATATGATATGAGCTTAATATATTCTTTTAAAAGTTACATTGTCGAAAAAAAACCGGTTTACTAAAAATCAATTCAAATTTTAATTTAATATAATTAAATATTTATTTTAACAGCCTACTTCTATTTTTAAATGAAAAATAATCACAACTTTTCCGTTCCATCAGTTTTATAGATTAATTGCCTTCCGTTCATAACAGCTTACCGCCACCCAGTTTTTGTCAATTAAAGGGCTATTGAATATAAATTAGATAACATATGATAAACTATTAAAGTAAGTATAGAAGTGAAGCGAAAAAAGAAACATAAGAGAAAAATACTATATGAGATGTAAAAGAAATAAATAAACAAAATAATAATTAACAACAATAATCAGAAAACTATCAGGAACATACAGCACATTCCATTAAGTAATGTTATAATCTCAAAGTGCGTGAGAATAAGCGATAGGGAAAGAAGCAACTAATAATGTATAAGAAATTCTATAAGACAGTTCCATCTTTCCACTAATTGTTTTAACTGTATAACCTACCAAGCTCAGGCAAGCAAATTGTTCTTAAAGGCGTCAAATAGTAAACTCTTTAAAATGAAAAGATCTAATGCTCCTTAAGTGTGAAAGTTGTAACACTCGTGTGTTTAAGGCAGCGATTAGATTCTGAGCAAAATTTAATCTCGATACCTAAAAGCTGATAAAATAGTTTGCATAGATAAAGACACACAGATCTAGGAAGCCTACGGTGCTGATCTAAATATTGATCAAGAATAAACATACTATCTGGGGTCAAGGATGCTTACGTTTATGCATTACAGAAATAAAAATACTATGTCTCGTTTCAAAAATTGAGAGGCAAAATAAATATTGATCAAGAATAAACATACTATCTGGGATCAAGGATGCTTACGTTTATGCATTACAGAAATAAAAAAATACTATGTCTCGGTTCAAAAATTGAGAGGCAAAATTTAAAGGCAATATATAAAGTCAAATAACATAAAAGAATAAAATTAAAAATGAAATAACAACATAATAAAAACAAAATAATAATATTACCAGAATGGAATGACATACTACTTTTAAATCTTACTCCCTGCTGTATTATATGCCAAGGAAAATGGACCAAGAAAAAAGATTGTGGACCTAAACAAGAACAACTTTATCTCGTTCTTTTAATGTACGAATTATAACCCACAAGAATCATAATAGAAAATAGCCTAGCAAAAACTATTTACCATGAAGTCTAAACGGTCTTAAGACCATGAATCCTAAGCTAGTGAAAATTATTGTAAATGACTTGATTGCGCTCTTTTTATTAGTTTAACATACACACAAGAAGTGCTCTACAATACAACCACAAAAAAAAAGAAGAACAAATCATACCATACAATTACCAAATCAAATCTTATTCTTTGGAGCCTCCTCCACAAACAGTATACAATAAAATCAGACCCTAATCTAAAAGCAAAACACAAGATCAAGAGCTAGGGTGTATAAAACGATTAAAACAAAGACAGAAAAAAAAAAACTGAAAATACCAATATTTAGTGGGTATAAACCAATCTGGTGATAGTAAACGTACATTATTTTATGCCCGTTATGTTAAATACCGACTTTTACGTCATCTCGAGCTTTAGTACATCACAACCTTTTTTGCCATCTAAATTCAAAATTAATGCAAGGTTCAAGAAGAGTAGAGCACATTTCAATGGTTTCATGAATTTACGAAATATCTCAGATCAATGAAAAACAAATCCTTTAGCGACAATAAGTTTTGAGCACTAAAGAAAATGAATCTCTTTAAGAAATAATTATAATAATTAAATGAAACAAGTGGAAACGTTGCAGTCGGACGCAACCGACTGCGGCATACTCGATACCAGAATTAAAACCGGTAAAAAGAGGCCTGATTGCAAAGGGGTACGGATGCGGCAGGGGTGTACGCTGCCTTAAAGATTATCCGATGCAGATGGGGATGCCACCGGCTGTCTTCATTGCAAATTTGGTGACTCTAGCTCAAAGTTTGTAAAATGTGAGGAAAGGGGGCTGGGGGCGGTATGGGTAGTTGTGGCATCAAAATTTTTGATGCAGATCTCTGTGAAATGTCAATTGCTATCTTCAAACCAAATTTGGTGAATCTAGCTCGAAGTTTGTAAAAAGTGGGGAAAGGGGGACTGGGGGCGGTATGGGTGGACGTGGCATCCAAATTTATGATGCAGATCTATCTGGTATGTCAATTGCTATCTTCATACCAAAATTTGTGACTCTAGCTCAAAGTTTGTAAAAGTGTGGAAAGGGGGCTGGGGCGGTATGGGTGGGCGTGGCATCCAAATTTTTGATGCAGATCTTTGCGGAATATCAATTGCTATCTTCATACCAAATTTGTTGAGCCTAGCTCAAAGTTTGTAATAAGTGGGGAAAGGGGGGCTGGGGCGGTATGGGTGGGCGTGGCATCCAAATTTTGATGCAGATCTTTTGGAATGTCAATTGCTATATTCATACCAAATTTGGTGACTCAAGCTCAAAGTTTGTAAAAAGTGGGGGAAAGGGGGGCTGGGGGCGGTATGGGTGGGCGTGGCATCCAAATTTGTGATGCAGATCTTTGTGGAATGTCAGTTGCTATCTTCATACCAAATTTGGTGACTCTAGCTAAAATTTTGTAAAAGGTGGGGAAAGGGGGTGGAAATGGGTGGGCGTGGCTCCAAAACTTTGATGCAGATTTTTGGGGGTCATTGCCAGCTATCTTCCTACCAAATTTGGTGGCTCTAGCTCAAAAACTGTGGGAGATATAGCCATTTCTGATTTCTAAATGCGGGGGAGCTGGGGGCGGAATGGGTGGGCGTGGCTCCAAAACTTTGATGCAGATTTTTGGGGGTCGTTGCCAGCTATCTTCCTACCAAATTTGGTGGCTCTAGCATCACAACTCTAGAAGATACACGCATTCCTGTTTTTGACGAAGCGTTGGGGCGGATGGGGGCGGCTAGGGCAGTATTGGTGGGCGTGGCATCCAAACTTTGATGCAGTTTTTGGGGGTCATCATCACCTATCTTGGCACCAAATTTGGTGGCTCTAGCTCAAAAACTGTGGGAGATATAGGCTTTTTGACTTTAAAACGCGGGGGGGCTGGGGGCGGAATAGGGGGGTCGTGGCTCCAAAATTTTTGATGCAGTTTTTTGGGGGTTGCTAGTAGCTATCTTCTTATCATATTTGGTAGTTCTAGCTGTAAGGATGTGCGAAATATGTGGATTTATCGGTATTGAGTTATCGAATTTCCAGCCCCCCAGTTATCGTAGAACCCCCATCTTGACACTTTAATTTACTATCCCATAGATAAAGAGAATTGGAAAGTTTCAAGTCTCTAGCTTGAAGGGTGTGGAAAATAATTGGACACATACAGACGGACAGACGGACGGACACCATGACGGACATTGCACAAACTCAATATACTCTTTACCTTCGGTATCGAGTATAAAAAATTAAATAAATAAATAAAATAAAAGAAAGAAAAAAATGGAAGTGAGATGTAACAAAACTAAAGCAACTATCACAGTTAAGGAACGGGGGGGGGCCGCCGTAAATTAATTTTTATTGTTGTATCACTACACGCGCCACCACTGTTAATTTGATGCGCATCTCTTATAATTATGTAAATAGTCAAACGTTTGTCGGCAGCGCAGCTTGCACTGTATGTGTGTATGTCCATACGGCTGCGCATGCTTCTTACTTTCGGCTATCGTAGTTTAGTCGTTGTTTATCTATTCTCACATACGGTTGCGCGATTCTGCATTTGGGCGAAGCTGACACTTGGTCAAGCCACAGCCAATTATACATACGTATTTACATAGTTACATATCTGCATACATATGTGCTATAGTCAATAAAGTGATTTATATATTGAACTCTTTGTTGTTGTTTATTTGAACAATTATAGTTGCCAAAAAAGCTTGGTAACTCAACATTTGGAGGCCCCGACGAGATACAATAAAACTCATATTCGCGTTGTTGCTTATTAAAGTGCATTTAATAAGCAAAGTGACCTATGGTGCTGTGATTGAGCAATAAAAGTGCATAAGCATATAAAGCTAAATTATAATTTGCACACGCGCGGTGTGAAAATTATAATTGTGCGTTCTCTTTGGGCTCATTCGTTTCTTGTGCGCGCGCAGAATCACCGATACGGTTAATGACCCTTGCTTCTCTTTGTGCTTATCGCCGTTAACTGCTTGAGCTTTTGCGCAGCTGCATTGGCGAGCTTTCGGCGCCAAATCGTGAACAAAATTAACAGTGCTTATACCCTCATACATATATGCGTGCGCGTGCAGTATATGAGTTGTTAACATAAGCAAACATACTTAATCGCCGCGGATCAAATCGAACAATTTCATTTAAAATAAAAAATCTTTGTCGTGAATTCTGATAAAATGCCAACGATCGAGTCTCGCGTTGAGTTTCTTAAGCGCAAGCTGGTTTCCATGTTTGAGAGCTTGCAAAGGCTTGAGGCAACTCTTGATGCAAACACCACAGCTAACCTCAACTCAGCTGAGCTCAATGTGCGGCTAGAGTTGCTCGATCAGACTCAAGCTTCATTTAACATTACCCACGATGCATTAGAAGAGCTGCAGTTTGACGAAATAGGAAGTGATGTGCGCATTCAATTCGATGAGCTGTTTTTAAATTTGAAGTCGCGGCTGCGAGTGCAAGTGGATATTTGCAAAGCGCATACACACCGCTCATCTACATTGCTCCCTAATGAAACGACAGTGAATTATGTTGCTGAACGTGCGCATAGGATTCGCTTGCCCGAATTTAAGCTGCCCACATTTACTGGAGGATATACTGAATATGCCAGCTTCTTCTCAGTGTTTAATTCGGTCATCAATAACGATCCTGATTTATGTGACATTGAAAGGCTGCATCACTTGCGCTCGTGCTTAGGTGGATCTGCGCTGGACGCAATTCGATCTTTGGAAACGTCAAGTTCCAACTACAGTCTAGCACTAGACATATTAAACAAGCGGTATAGTAACAAAAGACTTGTATTTCAGGCGCACGTTAAGGAGATGTTGAGTCTCAAGAAGGTGGAGGCATCTGCAGCTGGAAAACTTCGTGAATTTGCTGATAAAATCAATTCACACATGCGTGCTTTAGAGTCATTGGGCAATACGGAGCAGATTGCTGACAGCATGATTATACACATGCTTTTGCAAAGGCTGGACGTTGCCACTCAGTCGTCGTGGGAAGAGCATACCTGTTTAGAAAAATTGCCAAAATCAGCCGAATTCTTCGAGTTTTTGGACAAACGATGTCAAAAATTGGAGAGCTTACAATATGCTATGGCACAGCACACGCCTAGCACTCAGGTGTGCAAGGCAAACGGCAGTTGTAATAGCAATAGAAAGGCATTTGTCGTTGCCGATGTCAACCAAAACAAGTGCCTGTTCTGTGACATGTCTGGTCACGGAATTTACTCCTGCAGCAGATTTGCCAATCTGTCGCCTGCGCTTCGTCGAAAGGAAGCACAGAAGCTTACATTGTGCTATAACTGTCTCAAAAGGGGTCATCAGTCACGAACATGTAGTTCAGGCAACTGCCGTGCCTGCAATGGCAAGCACCATACACTGTTGCATATTGCTGAGTCACAGGTTGAAGGAGCAGCCGATTTTTCAAGCACATCATTGCCCAATTCGACTGTTGCCGTTGCCTCTCAGCCCTCCACCTCTCTTGCAGCCCAATGTCTCCGTGCTGATGTTGTGCTTTTAGCTACCGCGATCGTCTGGATAAAAAATAGTGCCGGCTCATACATGCCCTGCAGAGCGATGCTCGACTCAGGCTCACAACTTCATCTTGTCACGTCGCAGTTGGCTCAGAGGCTACAGCTCAAAAGGACCCGATCTGCAGCAACGGTATCTGGACTTGGGGATGCAAGCGTGTCTACAGATGGTTTCAAGGCCAGCATATGCTTGAGATCTCAAGACGACAACTACAATGCTACGATTACGGCTCTTATTGCTCCCACTATCACGGACTGTCAACCCTGTGTGGCCGTTGACACGACGGACTGGAATATTCCATCAAATGTAAAGTTAGCTGATCCCGCCTTTAACAAACCGCAGAGGGTGGATCTGCTGCTTGGTGCCAGCATATTTTTTGATCTCCTGTGTGTGGGACAAATAAAGCTGGGACCGAGTCTGCCACTCCTACAGAAGACTCGGCTGGGCTGGATCGTATCAGGAGGTGGTTCAGAATCTAAAAACACGGCGCTGCTGACTAGCCGCAGTGCATTCGTCGATGAAAATTCTTCGAGTGATGTGGCTCTGGACGAACTGGTGAGGCGATTCTGGGAAGTTGAAGGCATGGATGAAGCTGGCGTGAAGGCTAGCAAGGAGGAACGGCTGTGCGAAGAGCACTTTGTACAGAACTTCTCACGGCTCACATCTGGTGACTACTCTGTTCGCCTGCCCTTTAAACAAAATGCTGATTTGCTGGGTGAGTCTTACACACAAGCATATCGACGATTTCTGAATTTAGAGCGCAAATTAACAAGGCATCCAGATCTTAAAAAGATTATGCCAATTTTATTCATGAGTATCTTCAGCTTAATTACATGTCTCGTGTTGATCCCGAACTGATGTCGCAATGCAAGTACTTCCTTCCTCACCATTGTGTTATAAAGGAGAGCAGCACGACTACGAAACTTCGTGTGGTGTTTGATGGTTCAGCTTCAACATCGTCTGGATACTCGCTCAATGAAGTAATGATGGCCGGGCCTGTCATACAACCTAAGCTGCTTCATATCCTGATTCGCTTTCGTACATATTTGGTTGCCCTGACAGGCGACATATGTAAAATGTATCGGTGTGTGCGACTCTCCGCACCCGATAACTACTATCAGTGCATAATATGGCGTGATGCACCTGATAGGAAGCTGGAAGTCTACAAATTGGACACTGTCACATATGGGACCAAAGCCGCTTCTTTCTTATCTGTGCGTGCGATGCATCAACTAGCACATGATGAGAAAGACGCATTTTCCATTGGCTCTGATGCACTCCTTCGAGACTTTTATGTTGATGACTTCATCTCTGGAGGAGATTCAGTAGCACAGGCCGTTGATAAAATGAATCAAACTGCTGGTATACTATCTCGAGGCAACTTCAAGCTCAGGAAGTGGTGTTCCAGTCATCCTGAGGCCCTTTACAATGTAGCTGAAGACGATAAGGAGAAATTCGTAAAGTTTGATGATGGTAGCACTGTAACCAAAACTCTTGGTCTTGCTTGGGACCCAGTAGTCGACTGTCTTCTCTTCTCTTTAATGCCGCTGCAACCATCGAAAAAACTGTGCAGGCGCTCTGTGCTATCAACAGTTGCGCGGTTCTACGATCCCCTTGGACTTGTTGGGCCCGTTATCATAAAGGCCAAAATATTTCTTCAACAACTGTGCAAGGACAAACTGGATTGGGACGAGAGCCTTCCTGTGGCGAGGAATACAGCTTGGACGGACTTATGCAGCGATTTTCACAATGTCCGTCAACTCTCATTTCCCAGGTTCCTAGTCGGCTCAGGAGGTGATGTTGAAATACACGGTTTCTGCGATGCTAGCTTGGATGCCTACGGAGCCTGCGTGTATGTGGTATCCAAAGGCCTTACATCCACCGCTCACCTTCTCTGCGCAAAGTCTCGAGTTGCACCACTGAAAACGCTTTCAGTACCAAAGCTTGAATTGTGTGGAGCTGTGTTGCTGGCCAAACTGATGCGCGAAATCATGGAGTTGGACATTTTCAATGCGCAGTTCTTTTGCTGGTGTGACTCATCTGTCGCTTTGTCCTGGATCAGTGATGAACCTTTCCGCTTCAATGTATTTGTAGCTAACCGTGTGGCAGCTATACAAGAGCTGACGAGAGGCGCTTCTCCTGAAGTATTGGTCCATTCTGAGTTATGGTTCCATGGTCCATCCTACTTACGAGAGAATGCTGCTAATTGGCCCACATCCAGTATTCCAGAGAAATCGAGCCTGGAATTGCGAAAGACAGCGTTGCTTGCGCTATCTCCGCACGTTGACATAACGCAGACTTGCAAATATGCCAATTGTTTCAAGACTTTGCAACGTATTTTTGCTTACGTTTACAAATTTATTAAACGCATACGGCATGCCGATCTCACCGTTTCAGACTTACATAATGGAACTCGTCTCCTGGTTCGAATGGTTCAATTAGGACATCTATGGGAGGATATAAAAGACCTGCGTGCAAAGGGAGTCGTTAAAAGGTCCAGCTCTATTGCCTCTTTACTACCCTTTATTGACGAATTTGGACTCGTGCGTGTTGGTGGCCGGCTCAAGAATTCATCGCTACCGTTTGATGCAAGGCATCCGATAATTCTACCTCGACGTCACCCCATCACTCATGCTCTGATCGACCACGCTCACAAAAGGAATCTGCACACTGGATCCCGTGCACTGTTGGCTAAAATCCAGCTCGAGTATTGGCCAATAGGTGGGCTGAGAACCGTCTCCAAGGCAGTCAGCAGATGTGTGATCTGCTTTAGAGCCAAGCCAAGATTTCTGGAGCCAATAATGGCGCAAATACCAAGCGAACGCTTACATGGAGCTCGCCCCTTTGCTGTTACTGGGACTGATTATTGCGGTCCATTTTTCTACAAATCTGAAGTGCGCAATCGATCGCCTATCAAGGCCTACATCAGCGTCTTCATATGTTTCACAAGCAAGGCTATACATATGGAGCTTGTGAAAGACTTGTCTACAGCAACGTTTCTCAGCGCGCTGAAGCGTTTCATTGCTCTTCGCGGGAAACCCAGCCAAATTTGGTCGGACAATGCAACCAATTTCGTCGGTGCAAGAAATCAGCTCGAGGAACTCCGGCAGCTCATGTTAAGCGATCAACACATGGAAACTGTTCGCAGATGGTGCCTAGCGGATTGCATCGAGTGGAAGTTCATCCCGCCGCGTTCCCCGCACTTTGGTGGATTATGGGAGGCTGCCGTTAAATCAGCAAAGCACCATCTTTATCGGTCCATTGGAAATTCTTGTCTCAACCATGATGAACTGCGCACGCTTGTCTGCCAGATCACGGCGGTCGTTAATTCTCGTCCTCTGCTCTTAGTTTCAGAAAATCCAGAAGATTTAGATGTACTGACGCCGGCACACTTGTTGCTTGGTGGTCCTGCAGCAGCCATCATCGAGCCTGACTTGACGAAACTCAATTATGATCGTTTAGACGGCTGGCAGCGCGTCACACAACTGCAGCAACAGTTTTGGAGCCGTTGGCGTGAGGAGTACCTGACGCTTCTTCAGCAACGGTCTAAATGGCGCAGTCCCTCGCCGTCCGTGCAGATCAACGATGTGGTCCTCGTCAAAAATGAAAATTTGCTGCCAATGCGTTGGCCACTAGCGAGAGTGGTCGCTATCTTTCCTGGCCATGATGGAGTAGTCCGGGTAGCAGACCTAAGGACTGAGGCTGGTGTCATCAGAAGGGCTGTGAACAAACTCTGCCTGCTGCCCCTTTCTGACGTAGTTGAAAGACAGGCTTCCAACGGGGGAGTATGTCGGGAGCAGCCGTCAGATAAATAATATCAATGTTGTATCACTACACGCGCCACCACTGTTAATTTGCATGCGCATCTCTTATAATTATGTAAATAGTCAAACGTTTGTCGGCAGCGCAGCTTGCACTGTATGTGTGTATGTCCATACGGCTGCGCATGCTTCTTACTTTCGGCTATCGTAGTTTAGTCGTTGTTTATCTATTCTCACATACGGTTGCGCGATTCTGCATTTGGGCGAAGCTGACACTTGGTCAAGCCACAGCCAATTATACATACGTATTTACATAGTTACATATCTGCATACATATGTGCTATAGTCAATAAAGTGTTTTATATATTGAACTCTTTGTTGTTGTTTATTTGAACAATTATAGTTGCCAAAAAAGCTTGGTAACTCAACACCATCAATATTTATATCAATATTAATTGATGGCAACAACGGACATATAATATTAAATTTTTTTAACTGATCAGTCAGACCGACGTGAAGGTAAAATCCGCCTGCTAAATTAACTATATCTGGGGTCATTGGTGAATCAAACTTATAAAAAGCAATCACTTCTAAATTTTCCTCTTTTAATATTTTAATCAGGTCTATGGCGCACTCGCGAGAAGGTTTGTGTTTTATAAACCACTTTTTTAATTTTTCACTTAAACTGGTTGCTGTTGTTGTTGCTGTGTCCATATCGAAAACATCCATATTTTCTATCACATTATTATCGCCCGCACAAATGTCTGCCGCTTCTTCCAATAAAACATTATTTTGCAAAGCTATTGCCGAACTACCAGCACCTGTTATTAAATTATTATATTTAGCACGTTCACTTGATTGTAAACGCTTAAGTTGACGTTTGCCAATCATTTTTAATAAATTAATTCTTTTGTTAAGTATAAAATCAAAATTTAATTTTATACTTGCGATTTGGGTTGTTTTTCCACAAAGATGCCAGCTTCGATTAACTTCACTCAACATATGTTTCATATTTGCCATAGCTTTTTTCACTTTAACTATCACTTCATTGCTTTTCAAACTTCTTACAAAAACAGTTAAAGTGTTCCGCAGTGATTTACACTCGAAACGCATGGTGAAAGCAAAGCGCAAAGGGCAAAGTACAAAATTGGCTTATGAGAAACAAACAAGCAAAAACAAAACAAAAACAAAATATTAGCGCGCACCGTTTTGCTTTACATGCTATGCGTATAAAAGTAAGCAGGTAAAGCAAAACGGTGCGCGCTAATATTTTGTTTTTGTTTTGTTTTTGCTTGTTTGTTTCTCATAAGCGGTGCGCGCTAATATTTTGCTTTTGTTTTGTTTTTGCTTGTTTGTTTCTTTTTATTATACATACACTAAATACGAAATGTCTTAGAGAAAGAGAGCGAGATATCATTGAATTTAAAATGTTGATTGCATTGATATGTACATATTATGTACATGCGTATGCAAGTATTTTGGCAGAAACTAACCCAAAAACAAATAAATAAACATTTTAATACAATATTTATTTTCAAACTTATTATGGTTTAAGCAAAAACAATAACAACTTAAAAACATATGCGTCCGCGGATATGCGTCGTTTATAAGGGATGAATGAAAACTAAAATTTAGAGAGCGAGAGAGCGAGGAAGGCGAGCAAGGCTTACATACATATATGTATGTATATCTTGCCGCGTACAAACGATCCATTCCCTTCTGCATTCTTTTGGATCGATTCTGGAATCATTCCAAAGAATCGATGGTTCATCAAAGACAAGGGACGAATTCATACCAGTCGAACTGCAGGGATACTGTAAATGTGTGTATACGAAACTGACTGGGTATACATGCATGCACAACGACGATCGTAGACAGCGATCATGGCGCCACGCAAAAAATCAAAAAAACAACTACAGGCGACACCTGTGAACGAAAAAACATTGGTGGATGGATTTGACTCGCCATGCGACAACACGGTGATTCAGACATCAACTTTAATGATGCAAACCAGGAAGATGGTGAAAGCAAAGCAACTAGAGCAGCAACATACCGAGCCGTGTAACTACAGTGCAAAAGACGACGACGCACAATCGCGGACATCACAGCGTTCGAGTAAAAGAGTGCAACAGCTTCAATGCGAAATACAATTTTTAAAGGAGCAACAACAACTCCAAGAACAACGTACAGCACTGGAATTCAAGGAGCAACAGTTAAATCTGCGACAGCAACTGGCACGAGCACAACTGGAAGATGAATCTATTCCGGATGACGACTATGGACAACATAAGCACGAGCAAAAGTTGG
This sequence comes from Scaptomyza montana, assembly GCA_018904305.1. Taxonomy (NCBI): domain Eukaryota; kingdom Metazoa; phylum Arthropoda; class Insecta; order Diptera; family Drosophilidae; genus Scaptomyza; species Scaptomyza montana. Next base: position 14,693 of record JAEIGR010000219.1, on the reverse strand, counting down.
ATTACACACGTGAGTGGGTAAGCGGACAGCCGCCAATGTTAGAAGTAAATAATAATAACAATCAGAATTATATTGAAACATTAATGACACGATAAACTTTAACACAAGAGCTACCAGTATTCGCAGGCGATCCAATGGATTGGCCAATTTTTTATGCGGAGTTCACAAACAGTACAAACATTTGTAAATTTACTAATTACGAGAATATCAACCGTTTAAGAAAATCACTTACAGGTCGAGCTAAAGAATCAGTTCAAGCTCTATTACTATTACCGCAAAATGTGGATATAATAATTAATATATTAAAAGATCGATTTGGTGATCCAGCTCACATTATACGCGACATACTAGAACAAGTAAGAAACTTTCCACCCATAAAAGACGAGAAAATTGATAGGTTAATTAAGTTAAATGATCTTATTACAAATTTAATTCATACTTTATCATCACTAGAGGAAAATGATCATTTAAGAAATTCCACTTTAGTAACAGAACTGATTGAAAAACTGCCTTTGTCACAAAAAATTGCATATTATCAAGAATCCAATAGTAATGACCCAAAAATATTTCTTTTAAATAAATGGATTGGAAAAAAGGCTAAAGCCGCTCAGTATTTAGGATTTGGGCAAAACAAATCTAAAGAATCGACATTGACAATTTCTAATATATCGCCTCAGCAAAAGACGATTAAATTTTGTAATTTCTGTAAAGTAAATGACCATTATGTAAATTATTGTGACAAATTCAAAAAATTAGATATTGACAAAAGGTGGGAACATATTACAAAAAATCGCCTATGTATTGCATGTTTAGGTAAGAACCATTCAATGAGAGATTGTAAACGAAAAAAATATGTAACGTTAACAATTGTACGTATTCACATAATGCACTATTGCATAAACAAAAAAGACAAGTTCAGACAGAGCAAAGTCCAATAACACACGAAATGTCGAATCAGCAGAATGAAATTGAGAAAAATTGTAACATTAATTACAACCAAAGTAATGTTTTGTTAAAAATAGTCCCAGTCACTCTAGTGGGACCAAAGACGACAGTTAATACGTATGCTCTTTTGGATGAGGCCTCAACAGTTACATTAATAAATCACCAGTTAGCCAATGAATTGGAATTGGATGGGCCAACGATTCCTTTTAGAATGCAATGGACAAACAATGAAATTTATGAACAGGAAGATTCTAGGGTAGTGAGACTACGCATTAAAGGTAAACAGAATAACTCTAAAACCTATTTAATGCGTAGAGTTAAAACAGTGTCTACTCTTAACTTACCCTCACAGACAGTAGCGATAAATCATATAGCCGAACAATGGAAGTTTTTGAAAGACTTTGATTCTTGTTCTTATCAAAATGCACAACCCGAAATACTAATAGGTCAAGACAATTGGTCTTTAATAGTAACGCGTAAGCTAAAGCATGAGTCCTATAATGGGCCAGTTAGTAGCAAAACATTATTGGGGTGGGTTGTACATGGAAACATAAATTTAGACAGACGATTCAATCAGACACATCATATGTTTCATGTAAATGTTCCAAATAATGACAAAGAAAATGACAAGGATGACTTAAATGTTATACATGATCTGGTAAAATCCTTTTGGGCTGTTGAAAGCGAACTAACTTCCTTACGAGATAAGCCAATATCATTAGATCACAAAAGATGTATGCAAATAATTGAGACAACACTTAAAAGAACAGAAGGTAGATTTGAATCCGGATTATTTTGGAAGGAAGAGAGTGTAAAGTTACCAGAAAATTACAACAATGCTTTCAGTAGACTCTTACTACTGGAAAGGAAAATTGACAAAAATCTGACAAACGGAAGAAAATATCAAGAAATGATTGAGTCATATATATCAAAGGGATATATAAAACAAGTGGAAACGTTGCAGTCGGACGCAACCGACTGCGGCATACTCGATACCAGTATTAAAACCGGTAAAAAGAGGCCTGATTGCAGTGGGGTACGGATGCGGCAGGGGTGTACGCTGCCTTAAAGATTTTCCGATGCAGGTGGGGATGCCACAAGCTATCTTCCTTACAAATTTGGTGACTCTAGCTAAAAGTTTGTAAAAGGTTTGGAAAAGGGGGGCTGGCGGCGGTATGGGTAGTTGAGGCATCAAAATTTTTGATGCAGATCTATGTGAAATGTCAATTGCTATCTTCAAACCAAATTTGGTGAATCTAGCTCGAAGTTTGTAAAAAGTGGGGAAAGGGGGGGCTGGGGCGGTATGGGTGGGCGTGGCATCCAAATTTGTGATGCAGATCTTTGTGGAATGTCAATTGCTATCTTCATACCAAATTTGGTGACTCTAGCTCAAAGTTTGTAAAAAGTGGACAGGGGGGCTGGGGGTGGTATGGGTGGTAGTGGCTTCCAAATTTTTGATGCAGATCTTTGTGGAATGTCAATTGCTATCTTCATACCAAACTTGGTGACTCTGGCTCAAAGTTTGTAAAAAGTGGGGAGAGGGGGGCTGGGGGCTGGGGGCGGTATGGGTGGGCGTGGGATCCAAATTTTGTGATGCAGATCATTGTGGAATGTCAGTTGCTATCTTCATACCAAATTTGGTGACTCTAGCTAAAATTTTGTAAAAGGTTGGGAAAGGGGGGCGAAATGGGTGGGCGTGGCTCCAAAACTTTGATGCAGATTTTTGGGGGTCGTTGCCAGCTATCTTCCTACCAAATTTGGTGGCTCTAGCTTCCCGCTTTTGACGAAGCGTCGTGGTGGATGGAGGCGGCTAGAGCAGTATCGGTGGGCGTGTCATCCAAACTTTTGATGCAGTTTTTGGGGGGTCATCATCACTTATCTTGGCACCAAATTTGGTGGCTCTAGCTCAAAAACTGTGGGAGATAAAGCCATTTCTGATTTCAAAATGCGGGGGTGCTGGGGGCGGAATGGGTGGGCGTTTCGTCCAAACTTTTGATGCAGTTTTTGGGGGGTCATCATCACCTATCTTGGCACCAAATTTGGTGGCTATAGCTCAAAAACTGTGGAAAATATAGGCTTTTTTGACTTTAAAATGCGGGGGGTTTGGGGGCGGTTTTTTGGGGGTTGCTAGTAGCTATCTTCTTACCAAATTTGGTAGTTCTAGCTGTAAGGATGTGCGAAATATGTGGATTTATCGGTTTTGAGTTATCGAATTTATCGATTTGCCAGCCCCCCAGTTATCGTAGAACCCCCATCTTGACACTTTAATTTACTATCCCATAGATAAAGAGAATTGGAAAGTTTCAAGTCTCTAGCTTGAAGGGTGTGGAACAAACTTGCAACCATACGGACGGACAGACGAACAGACGGACAGACACCATGACGGACATTGCACAAAACCAATATACTCTTTACCTTCGGTATCGAGTATAAAAATTAAGTGAGGATCAAGCGGGCGTATCAACACCATTAACATATTATTTACCTCATTTCGGTGTAGTCAACAGCAACAAGCCAGAAAAGTTAAGAATTGTGTTTGATGCAGCAGCTAAATCTCACGACAGGTGTCTGAATGACTATCTCTTAACGGGAATGGATCTTTATAATGAGTTTCAACAGTATTGATGAATTTTCGAACTAATAAAATAGCATTTGTTGGAGACATAAAAGAAATGTTTTTGCAGATAAAAGTAATAGAAAAGGATAGACATGCACAACGAATATTATGGCGAGGATATGATCGCCAGAGGATTCCCGATGCATATGAGATACAAGTAGTCTTCTTCGGTGCGAAGTGCAGCCCAAGCATCGCACAGCATGTTAGAAATCGAAATGCACTTGATTTTAAAGATCAGTTTCCAAAGGCTTGTAAGGAAATTATTTCAAATCATTATATGGATGATTATCTCGGTGGAGCTGAAGATATTTATAGTGCAATTAACTTGATTAAAGATGTTTCATATGTACATAGTCAGGCAGGATTCCAAATGTGCAACTGGATTTCCAATTCAAAAGAGGTAGTCGAACAGGTAGTCGACCAGATATGTGACAAAAAAAACTGATAGAAAAATTAAAAATTTATCGGAAGAGCGAGTTTTGGGTTTAATGTGGGACTTTGAAAAGGATTTTTTTGCCTTTAATTTGAAATTTATCAATAGCCACACTAGCATCTTATCTCTGGGAAAAAAGCCAACCAAACGTGAAGTACTAAAAATCACGATGTCAGTTTTCGATCCGTTGGGTTTTCTCTCCAATTTATTGATAGCAAACAAGATTTTGTTACATATGATTTGGGACAGTGGCATAAATTGAGATAATGAGATAACGGATGAACAACATGATATGTGGAAAAAATCTTGTTACAATTTGCAAAAACTTAATGATTTTAAAATTCCACGACAAATGACTGACATGTCGATTGGCAACTGTAATATACAGCTTCATATGTTTTCTGACGCATCCAGGTTAGCCTACGCTTCTTGTGCTTACCTGAGATTTGACAATGGGAACGTGGTAAATTGTGCTTTAGTATTAGCAAAATCGAGAGTTGCACCTCTCAAGCCAATGTCGATACCATGACTCGAATTGCAGGGCGCTTTACTTTCTGCACGTCTGAGTAAAGCAATAAAAGAAACGCTTAAAGTAAATATTGACAAGACGTATTTCTGGACTGACGCTGAAACTGTGCTGTACTGGCTTAAATCTAGTAGCAAACGTTTTAAAGTCTTTGTGGCACAGCGATTGGGTGAGATTCAGGAGTTGACAAATGTTTCTGATTGGCGATATGTACCAACGAATTTAAATCCTGCAGACGACGCAACCAAAACTAAAGACATTGACTTTTCAACGAAAAGTATTTGGTTAACAGGTCCACTATTTCTTAGTAAAGATAGTGCTGAATGGCCCAAACGCAAATTGTGTGAGCAAACAGATAATGAAAGTGTGACATCAGAATACGTAAACGCTACCACAGACGTTGAAAATGGGATAGTATTACCTGATCCCAAAAGATTTTCTAACTGGATGAGATTTCTTAGAACAACTGCTTGGGTTCTCAAGTATTTCGAGCGACTCATGAAACCAATAGACATTGAACAAAACCCAGAATTGTTACCCCACCACCTTGATAGCGCCGAAAAACTAATTTTCAAGGCAATTCAAAGAAATTGTTATAGCCGGGAAATCAGGTGTTTGACGAAACACATTCCCATCGACAAAAAGAGTAATTTACAATCACTTCCTATATTTATAGCAGAAAATGGATTGTTGCGTTTAAAGGGACGACTGGACAATATTGACGATGACCAATTTGATTTCGATTCAAAGAATCCAATTATTCTACCTAAAGGACTTTTAATAACAGGCTTGATTGTTCAGTATTTTCATGAAAAAAATCATCACTTGGGCACTGAAACAGTAATAGCTAATCTCAGGAAAAAGTTTTGGATAATTAACTGTCGCAACACCGTTAAGAAATGTATTCATAACTGTAAATTTTGTAGAAACATAAAAGCCAAACCTAAAGTACCAATTATCGGCCAGTTACCGATATGTCGACTGGAACCAACTAACAGACCTTTCTTAAAGGTAGGGATTGATTATTTTGGACCCATAGAGGTTTTAGTCAATCGTAGTCATGTTAAGAAATACGGAGTTATTTTTACTTACATGTCAAGTCGAGCCGTACATCTGGAAATAGCCGAAGATTTATCAGCCAATACCTTTATTCATGTGCTGCGACAGTTTTCTGGTCGCAGAGGGTTTCCTGAAGAAATATATTCTGATAATGGAACGAATTTGCAAAAAGCAAGTAAGGACATTATGGCTGTAATAAGACAATGGTCATCAAAAGAGTTGACACAATACCTGACCACAAAAAAATGTAAATGGATTTTCAATCCACCATTGAGTCCTCATATGGGTGGAGCGTGGGAAAGACTCATTCAGTCAATAAAGAATTTTTTATCTAACATGTTGAAGGAGCGATATCCAAAAGAGTACGTCTTGAAAACATTAATTTGTGAAATTGAATTTATGATGAATAGCAGACCGCTTTTATATATTCCCTCAAATGCATTAGACTTCGAGCCATTAACACCAAACGACATTTTAATCGGTCCAAATTTTAGAGACTCATTTTATGCAGACAGTTCGGACAAGGATTTAATTTACCTAAATATGTGGAGAGCTTCCCAAAGATTAGCGGATATTTTTTGGAATAAGTGGAAGACCGAATACAGGCAATACTTATTATGTAGTCGTAAGTGGTCAAAGGATGAAGATGCTGTTAAAGAAGGTGACATTGTTTTGTTATTGGATTTTTATCTGCCAAGAAGTTACTGGCCAAAGGGTATAATAACTAAAATCTATCCAGCCAAGGACGGCAAAATAAGAATAGTAGACGTTAAAACAAAAACCGGTATATTTATTTATTTATTTATTTATTTATTGTCAGCTAAGAGCAGCTGACATTAAAATGAAATCAAAATAAATTTAAATTAAAAAATAGTTAAAATAATTTAAAATAAAATTATAGATTAATATATAAATCTGAAAATATAATCAAAAGTTAACGTTAAAGCTCTGGGAAATTCAATAAAAATTGAGTAGTCCAACATTTGTTGCGAGGATTGGGAAAAACCCAGAAAAACCCAATCAGACCAGCATTAGATTAGTAGTTAGTGGTTACGATTAGATAAAGCAAAAAGGATCGATCTTTTTAGTACTGGAGATGAGGCCTCCAAGGAGACAAGAGAATAAAGTTTGTTATAGTCAGAACATATAACACGAAATGGTTCATGAATTAAATAGTTGCTGAAGCAACGATCAAGGCTAAGGGGTAAAAAGTTACGTGAAGATCTAATTGGGACATTAAATTTAATTCGACTCAAAAGAACTGATGAGTCGATTTCACCATTAAGTAGGTTAGTAATAAATAATACTCCATGCATAGTTCCACGGTTTAACAGGGAGGGAAGATTAATCAAAAGGAGTCTACTTGAATACGGGGGTAAGTCTACTCCAGGAACCCAGTTAAAACTTCTAAGGGCAAATAGAAGAAATTTCTTCTGCACAGATTCAATTCTATTCTGGTGAATCGAGTATTGTGGGGACCACACACAAGATCCATACTCCAGGATGGGACGTACTAGGGATGTATAAAGCGTTTTAGTGGTGTAGGGATCATTAAACTCTTTCGACCACCGCTTGATGAAGCCAAGGACATTAATGGCCTTATTGACCATATACGAAATATGAGCGTCAAACTTTAATTTAGGATCAAGAATAATGCCTAAATCTTTAATTTCAAACACGCGGTCAAGTGGTGAAGCATCAAGCAAGTAGTGAGCAGTATGAGGGGTACTTCTACAAAAAGACATGACTTTACATTTTGAACTATTTAAATTTAGTAAGTTAGTACGACACCAGTCTGACAAAGCACCCAAATCCGACTGAAGTAAATTACACAGGGAAGCGTCATTATAGGTGAAACATAGCTTCACATCATCAGCAAACATATACACAAAAGAGTTAGTAATAACAGCTGGGAGATCGTTAATAAATAAATTAAATAGCAAAGGACCAAGGTGACTTCCCTGGGGAACACCAGAGGTAACAAAAATAGGTTTAGATACAGACGATTTAAAAACAACTTTTTGTGTTCGGCCACACAAGTACTCCGTAAGCCACCATAAAAGTTTTGATGGATATAAGAGATCAGTTGCTAATTTAATAAAACTTCAAATAAAATAATGTGAAGTATTGCTGAATGCAATACTTGGGTGGAGAATGTTGATGAAGATATGTTAATTTAAGTTTGTTTATCATTTTTTGTTATCAATGATCAGAGACGATCACATGAATGTATTTTGGTTTACTCGATATATTAAATGAATTGAAGTAATAGTATCGATAATGTTAAATTTAAGCACGATAATCGATAGTCCAAGAGACTTCTTCCTCTTCTAATTTTTGATCTCGCGGCAACAACACGGAAGCGAATGCCATTGAATTTGTATTAATTTTAATCTTTAAAAATATAAGCCATCGTTTGAAAATAAAGAATAAACATATGAAAATAACTGAGATGCTGACTAATTAAAATATAAATATCGTGTATCTGGAAGTTTGGATACGGGACAAATGAGAAACCGGTCGTTCGAGCCGGATAGTAATATATTTGTGTCTCAGGTAATAGAAACAACATCCTATGAACACTGATTCTCGCAACCATAACAATGCGGCCTAGGAATGTCATGCCTTTGTCCTTAATACCTAGTCTAATTAAAGCGGGCACGATCATGGGAAAAAAAAGGTCATAAATTATAGTACTGGGGAGTAATAAAAGTGTCAAAAAAAAAGGATCATAAAAAAAAGTGTAAAACAAGTGGAAACGTTGCAGTCGGACGCAACCGACTGCGGCATACTCGATACCAGTATTTAAACCGGTTAAAAGAGGCCTAACTGCAGAGGGGTACGGATGCGGCAGGGATGTACGCTGCTTTAAAGATTATCCGATGCAGATGGGGATGCCACCAGCTGTCTTTGTTGCAAATTTGGTGACTCTAGCTCAAAGTTTGTAAAGGTGGGGAAAGGGGGGCTGGGGGCGGTATGGAAAGTTGTGGCATCCAAATTTGTGATGCAGATCTTTGTGGAATGTCAATTGCTATCTTCATACCAAATTTGGTGACCCTAGCTAAAAGTTTGTAAAAAGTGGGGAAAGGGGGGCTGGGGGCGGTATGGGTGGTAGTGGCATCCAAATTTTTGAAGCAGATCTTTGTGGAATATCATATGCTATCTTCATACATAATTTGGTGACCCTAGCTCAAAGTTTGTAAAGGTGTGGAAAGGGGGGGCTGGGGGCGGTATGGAAAGTTGTGGCATCCAAATTTGTGATGCAGATCTTTGTGAAATGTCAATTGCTATCTTCATACCGAATTTGGTGACCCTAGCTCAAAGTTTGTAAAAAGTGGGAAAGGGGGGCTGGGGGCGGTATGGGTGGTAGTGGCATCCAAATTTTTGAAGCAGATCTTTGTGGAATGTCAGTTGCTATATTCATACCAAATTTGGTGACTTAAGCTAAAAGTTTGTTAAAGGTGGGGAAAGGGGGGCGAAATGGGTGGGCGTGGCTCCAAAAATTTGATGCAGATTTTTGGGGGTCATCATCACCTATCTTGGCACCAAATTTGTTGGCTCTAGCTCAGAAACTGTGGGAGATATAGGCCTTTTTGACTTTAAATTGCGGGGGGCTGGGGAAGGAATGGGTGGGCGTGGCTCCAAAATTTTTCATGCAGTTTTTTGGGGGTTGCTAGTAGCAATCTTCTTACCAAATTTGGTAGTTTTAGCTGAAATGATGTGCGAAATATGTGGATTTATCGGTTTTGAGTTATGGAATTTATCGATTTGCCAGTCCCCCAGTTATCGTAGAACCCCCATCTTGGCACTTTAATTTACTATCCCATAGAGAAAGAGAATTGGAAAGTTTCAAGTCTCTAGCTTGAAGGGTGTGGAAAAAAGTTGTGAACGTACAGACGGACAGACGGACGGACGGACGGACACCATGACGGACATTGCACAAACCCAATATACTCTTTACCTTCGGTATCGAGTATAAAAAGGATCATAAAATTTAATGGGGTGTAGTGTATTCATATATGTTATTTCAAATATATATAAAACGTAACTTGTAACACTTTGTTGCAAGTATAAATTAACCTAAACACGCTCAGCATAAACATATATGTTTATGGCAGAATTCATGGGGTTCTTAAATTGTTCAAGATATGTAATTTGCTCAGAACCATGATTTTTGCCTTTCCAATACAAGTATTTTACACTATAACTGTATGTAATCCAGTCGCTCTCATCATGTTAATTAACAGAGCCACGTACAGTTTAAGTCTAAGTTATAGCGTAATTTCATTATATATATGATTGTCCTACATACAAGAAGCCTATCCGCTTAGTACATATAGTTACGTGAAACATATATTATAATTAACCACATCCTACAATCACGATACAAGAGTGAACATCATACAAACACATCTGAAACATCCACAATAAACGCTACTATACATAGTACATAAACGAAAACCACCACATCGCATTACCACATCTTTTGAAGCCTCCGCCACAAACATTGGTCCTTCGAGCCGGAGATCCTTCCACTCGCCCCAGCAAGTTCACTGGTGAAAAAAGATAAGTAATGCACTTTCTTAATTTTTCATAGTTCATATGTACATACTTTTTCTACATACCGGCACATAGAGTCCGCCATATTGCAATATATATTCGCAAATATATTGTATGTACGTATGCACATACATTCCGATTCGTCCACATATTTTTTAGCACCCGCTAAAATAGTCTCCAAAGTTCTTTTAATCCTACAGTAAAAGGGTCATATGTTCAAATGCAATAAAATATATTTATTGGCATACATATGATCTTACAAATTCCAATTCCACTGTTCCGCTTTGCATAGAAGCACAGTCATATGTATGTACGAATGAATTGACATACATATGTAAGTACATATATCCGTACAAATTCCGAAGATACATCATTACTTTTACACTTAATTTACATTATATTGGCCGACAATAAAAGCACGCCAGTTGCATTCTAACTGATACACATTATTTTGCACATAAACTATTACAACAACAGCCGCCGGCAATCCGCCACCTGTTGCACATACCTACATACATATGTGCTTGTACGTACATATGTAGATCTTCATATATTCAGACAGACATACTAATTTTTTTCTGCGCCGACTGCTGAACTCCCAATACTATTTATCATCACAACGTTAACAAGCACACTCAACATATACACACTATTTAAAACATTAATTAAAACGAAGAAATAGCAGCCGCCGGCAATCCGCACTAAGCTGAACATATGTATGTACATATATGTGTATGTGTACATATCACATCAATCACATCCACAGTTATATTCCATATATGTGTTGCACATTACATATGCAAGCATAACACACAATAATTAAATATACACATAAACGCATCAAGCGCCGCACTTGCAGGTGAATTATTTCCAGCATTTGTCAAGTCGCCGGCACTCCATAACTCAAACAAAATACAAATGCAATATAACATTTACTAAAAAACATAAAACAAAACACTGGCCGAGCATACAAAGAGATTAAAATTTAATAAAAACTTTATTTTTGCCGGCATAAACTACAACAGCTCAATATAAGCAAATACATGCATCTGTAAGCTTTGCTAGTTCCGCTCTGGTGAACTGGTAAAGGTAACAACGATTTCTTTGTCATAGAAGCGCTTGAAGCGCTAAAGTGTGTAAAGCAATATATCGTGATCGTCCACAGTCCGACACTTAACTTAAGTTAAAGGTGTTAATTATAATCGATAATTAATATCTTATTTTCCGTTCCGTTTTTTCCGTTCGCAACTGTTCTCTGTTGCGATTCCATTCCGTTGCGGGTGGAATATTCCGAAATAATTTATAAAAATTCTTTTAAAAATTATTTTAGTTCCGTTAACGGGGAAATTGTAAATATTCTTTTACAATTTTAATTTTTCTGTTCCGTTTCCAGTCCGTTCCGGGTGGAATATTCCAAATAATCTATAAATATTCTTTTATAAATTATTTTAGTTCCGTTAACGGGGGAAATTATAAATATTCTTTTACAATTTTCATTTCTTTGTTCCGTTTTCATTTCGTTCCGAGTGGAAGATTCCAGAATAATTTATAAATATTCTTTTGTAAATTATTTTAAGTCCGTTAACGGGGGGAAATTGTAAACATCCTTTTACAATTTTCATTGCTTTGTTGTTATTGTTATTTGTTATTACCACTATCCTGTGTTCCAATAACAGATCTGGGACATATAAGGTCGCAAAGCATCATTAAAAATTTGTCGTCTTGTCTCTGCATTCTTGTAATATTGTTGTGGCCCACCTTACGTTCCAGGTAGTTTGGCACACAATATTATTCTTATCAATTTGAAAGCATAGTATGTCCACAGGGTCCAAAGGGACCGATAAGAAGGCAAACCATGAGCCAAAGTGTCCAGCTTCCCAAATCGAGCGTCGTCATTCCACTACATCCGCTCCATCAGGATCAAATAAAGCAACCGGTACTACAAAAAACCCAACAAAGCTAGTTGATAGAAAAAAGTTGAATCCCCTCTCGCGTCTCAAGAAAGATCCATCGACGTCACCTGCATCGACGTCATCGCGCTTCCCCAGCGCACTTCCGAAGAAAGATATAAGGGCAAAATTTCCGAATCGTAGTCCGATCAAGACCAGGGCCGTCACGAAGAGTCCAAAAATGGCCTTAAAGAATTTCATTTCCGTCACAGACAAGCTTATCCAGTTTGAAGCCCGCGTTACTACACCCGCATCCGAAAAGGACAACATTTTCACATATGAAATTCGCCGCGATCGTCTGCAAGCATTCTGGGATAAAATTGAAACGGAATACACAGTGTGTTCCACAGCACTTAGAGAAGAAGGGAGTAGTGACGATATGGCTGCCATGGAGGCAAAATATAATCACTGCTATACGGTATATGAAAAGTGTCTCTCTCGCCTGAAGGGTCAGATTAAAGTTGCGTCCGTCTCAGAAAGGGTTGAAATATCCACTCCGTTTCCCTTCTCTGGGGGCTGTCGTCTCCCTCCGTGTGACACAGAGGTATTTCACGGAGACTACTTGCGCTGGCCAACGTTCCGCGACCTTTTTTCTGCAATATATGTCAACAATCCCAGGTTGACTCCGGTTGAGAGATTATTCCATCTTAGATCCAAGACCGCGGGTGAAGCCAACGAGATAGTCGCAAAATTTCCGCTCACAAACGATGGTTTTGCATCTGCGTGGACCGCGCTTTGCGAACGTTTTGAGAATAAGAGGCTACTGGTAACTAGCCAGCTTAAAATTCTCTTCAACCTTTCCCCGGTTAACAGCGAATCTGGTGCGGCAATTAAAGACCTTCAAAGCACCATCCAGCGATGCTTGACTGCACTAGAACACTCCGAAATTGAAACCTCCTCTCCGTTTGCAGATTGCATTGTAGTCTTTCTTTGTTCTTCAAAGCTACCAAAGCTCACGCTTTCCCTATGGGAACAATCACTGTCGAACAAATCCGAAATTCCAGCTTGGCAAGATTTGAGTGCGTTCCTCAATGAACGCTACCGAACGCTCGAAGCTATTGAAGATGTGAAACCTACTTCCACTTCACAAAACTCCTACGCTTCTACATCCCGAAATCCTCCAGCCCCTAAGAGGGTGAATTCGTTCGAAGCGCATGTAAATCCAAAAAGCAAGACTTGCGACTTATGTTCAAAAGAGAACCATCCTGTACGACTGTGCCCTCGTTTTCTTCAGATGCCTGTTAATGAGCGAGAAACTTACATTAAGCGGAAAAAACTCTGCTTGAATTGTTTTGCAAGAGGGCACCAACTACGAGAGTGTACTAGTGCGCACAATTGCTTTACATGCAAGAATCGCCACAACACTCTACTTCATAGAGGCGATAGTGCTCCGAGAACCTCCTCCGATTCCCAAATACAGTCCACTACTTCAAATTCCACGGCAAATCTTCAAACCTACTTTGCCGCTAACGAGCAGAGTGTACTACTCGGCACGGCGGTCATAAATGTATGCCATCGGGGATCCACATACATCGCTCGTGCCTTAATCGATTCAGGTTCAGAGGCTACGTTCATCTCTGAACGGTTATTTCACTTGATAAAGCTGCCTTTCCAATCCGTGCAAGCGCAAGTTTCCGGGCTCAACCAAACATTTGCAGCCCAGGCTCAAAAGTTATGCCACTTCACAATAGGCTCTCCTAAAAAGCCAAGACTACATATCGACGCCTCGGCATTCGTTCTTCCACATCTGGCGGGTAACTTGCCCTCAATTTCTATTCCACGAAGCTCATTAAGAGGCCTCCCAGCTATTGAATTGGCGGATCCTACGTTTTATCAGAGTTCCCAAATCGATTTGCTGATCGGCGCGGATATCCTTCCGTCTATCCTCTTAAGCGGGTCTCATCCCAACATCTGCGGCTCACTCCTTGGGCAAGAAACCGTCTTCGGGTGGATTCTCACCGGCCCACTTTCCAGGGTGATTCCTAAGTCCGTTTCATCTTTCTCGACCAAGATCTCGACCAATGAAGGAATGAAGCTAGATCATCTCATTTCCAAATTTTGGGAGGTGGAGGATGTTCCAGCGAAGCTGGTGAAGGAGACCGATTCCGTATGTGAGTCTAAATTCGTTCAAACGACGGCTCGCAGCGAATGTGGCAGATATGTTGTGACCCTTCCATTCCGAAATCCGGGTGACATCGATTTAGGTCATTCAAGGTCAATTGCGCTGGCCCAATTCCTTAAAAATGAAAATCGTTTAGCCAAAAACGCCATTCTAAAAGAGCAATATAACTCCGTGCTCCAAGAATATCTTGATTTTGGCCACATGAGAGCAATCTCACCCCAAGGCGTCTCCAACAACCTTAACTTCTATCTGCCACACCACGCGGTGTTTAAGCCTGACAGTACCACTACCAAGGTGCGGGTCGTTTTCAATGCGTCTTGTTCATCTTCAAATGGCAAGAGCCTCAATGATATCCTTCATCCAGGACCCATTCTACAATCCGACCTTACTATGCAGGTCCTCAAGTGGCGATATTTTCGGTATGTGTTTAACGCTGATATAACGAAAATGTATCACCAATGTATAACATGCATCCACATCTT
>JAEIGR010000242.1:22500-42234 GCA_018904305.1 Scaptomyza montana | reverse complement strand
TATATTGGGGGTAAATACACTGCGACCAAATAGATCTATTGTGCCCCCTTCTTGGCCTATAGCTCTTCCATCAGGCCCAGGTGTTGCATAAAAGCAAGTACCTTTGTTGGGTCGATGGTTTCTAAATCGCTAAGTTGCACAATATGTTTTCCTAGAAAACTACTTCTTTTCCTTACTAAGGCTACGCATTCTGCTATAATGTGCAAGGAGGATTCTCCTTCCATTTCGCAGAATCTGCAAATCTTGCTGCTGACTATACCTAGCTTTGCGAGGTGACCTCGTAGTCTACAATGTCCTGTCAAGAGACCGGTGAGTATCCTGAGTCTGTTTTTACCCATTGATATTACTTGCTTAAACCGTTTAAGGTTATAGCTACCCAAGAGAATCTTTGCTTGTCTGAGTCCTGGTGTCCTTGCCCAGCTCGTTCTTCGCAGAAGTCTCTCTTCATTCCTAAGCTCTTGCCGTATTGTGCTTCTTCCTATACCACAGTACGGCTCGGGTCCTATTAGGGGTGTCGCTGCCCCCAGTCTTGCTTGCTTGTCTGCCTCTTCGTTCCCCGCTATTTCGACATGTCCAGGGACCCATCTTAGGGCAAGCCTATTTTGTGATCCCAGAGTGTCTAGCTTGGTTCGTACCTCACGAACTATCTTTGACCTGATTTCGGTCTTACTAAGTGCCATTATTGCTGCTTGACTATCGGATAGGATGGCTATATCCCTATTCCGATAGTTACGCTTTAGATTAAAGTCCACACACCTCCCGATTGCACATACCTCAGCTTGGAATATGCTGGTGTGCATACCTAGGGGCTCGTGGTACATTAGCCGAGGGCCTACCACACCAAGACCGGAGCCTTGTTGCGTTAGGGATCCATCGGTGTACCATTTTATGGTGTGTGGCTTCATGTTGTGGACCTCTTCCAGAGATGTCCACTCCTTTTTTATTACAGAGGTGAACTTGAAACTTTTGACCGAACATGTGTTCGACTTTCATTTCATCCCTTGGCTGTGCCAGAAGGGGAAGTTCACCCGATAGCATATCTGCCTCTACTCGACTAAGAATGTGTCCTCTCCCAACTCCTTCACCGGACATTCTTAAGAGGGTTGCCTTTTGTTGCAGCCTAATTGTGTGATGGAGTGGGGTTATCTCCAATAGAACCTCAAGCGCTGATGTGGGACAGGTCCTCATCGCTCCCGTGATTCCTACACATGCCATTCTTTGTAGCTTTTGAAGCTGCTTCTGCACAGTGATTTGCTGTGCCTTATCCCCCCATGCAATCACTCCATACGTGAGCATGGGCCTTACTACCATAAGGTATAGCCATCTTATTATTTTTGGTGATGTTCCCCATGACTTCCCGGCTATGCTACGACACGTATACAGCGCTCTGCAGCACTTTGCGATCGTATTCTGAACATGGGTGCCAAAGTTTAATTTACTGTCGAAATTGACCCCAAGGTACTTAACTTCCTTGCTTGTTTCTATTGGACTCCCCGCGAGCCTAATCTCCCTCATCCTTTGTAGCTTGTATCTTCTGGTGAACGGAACGATGATTGTTTTAGTAGGGTTTAAGTTGAGACCAACCTCCCTACACCAATCATGCGTAATCCTAAGTCCCAGTTGAACATTATCACAAAGAGTTTCTTCATACTTGCCCCGAGCTATTATCACAATGTCATCTGCATAGCCTTGACATTGAATACCCCTGTTCGCAAGTCTACTTAATAGTTCGTCTACTAGTATACTCCATAAGAGGGGTGATAAAACCCCCCTTGAGGACAGCCCCTTGTGGTTGTTACTGTTACGGTACTATCTTGTATAGATGCCGTAGCCTGTCTGGACCCTAATAAGGATGAAATCCATCTACTAGTTGTACTGTCCAGCCCTCTTCTATTCAAGGTAGCTTTGACAGCATCATGTGATGTGTTGTCGAAAGCACCTTCAATGTCTAAAAATGCCCAAACTGCTACTTCTTTGTTTACTACTGCCGCCCGCAGAGTACGGTGCAGCTCATACAGGGCAGTGTCCGTAGACCTGCCTGTTCTGTATGCGTGCTGCGTTGCCTGCAGTGGACTCTGTGTGAGCAGAGTACTCCTTATGTTATAATCCACCAGCTTTTCTAACGTTTTCAACAAAAACGATGTTAAGCTGATGGGTCTGAAGGACTTTGGGTTGGTGGTATCTGTCTTCCCTACCTTGGGGATGAAGACCACCCTAGCTCTACTCCAAGTGCTTGGTACATGACCAAGTGCTAGGCTACTGACCAGGATTTTCCTTCGAATGGGTAGGAGTATTCCCTGTCCCTGCTGAAGGAATACCGGTGATATGCAATCTAGACCAGGAGATTTGTAAGGCTGGAAGGTTCCAATTGCCCATTTTATTTTCTCCACTGTGACCACCGACTTGGCACATGCCCAGTCAATGGCCGTTGGTCTGTGTTGACCTCCTGTTTCAAGCGATTCGCACGGTTGCCAGGGGATACTTCCTGGGAAGTGCGTCTCAAACAGAAGCTCTAACCTTTGCATATTGGTGCTCGTATATGTATTATCTTTACGCTTCAAGGCTAAATTAGCCTCCGGCGCAAGTTTTGATAATGCTCTATGGAGCCGGGCACCTTCACTCGTGCTTGTTATGCTTTCGCAGAAGTCCCTATAGTTCCTGCGCTTGGCCTTCCTAATCTCCTTGCTGTAGGAGGTGAGGCTTTCGCGGTATGTATCCCATGACCCGTCCCTCTTAGCTTTATTGAAGAGGTGACGTGTGGTGATACGCAGTCTCTCAAGACCGTCATTCCACCATGGGGCATCTTTTTCTTTACGCGTTTTCCCTAGTGGGCAGCTTTCTTCATATGCATTTTTAATGCTACTATTTAGATTTCTAACAACTCTTTCTAGCTCACTCGTGCATCTGGGTATTCCAGAGTTTTCAGTGGCTAGGTTAAGTTCTAGGGTAGACCTAAATTTTTCAAAGTTCGTTTTCCTGGGGTTACGAGTTGGTATACTACTATCCGTATTAACCTTAAGTTTGAATAGGATAATCCTGTGATCAGACATGGATTCTTCTGAAGAGACATGCCATTCTCTGAAATGTGGCCTAAGAGACCGACTAATCAGAGTAATGTCTAATACCTCTTCTCTAACTCTAGTTACAAATGTCGGTGTCGATCCGACATTACCAATTTCTAAGTTATACTTGAATATAAAGTTGGTAAGACACTCACCCCTTTTGTTGATGTCCGTGCTGCCCCATATGGAGTGGTGCGCATTGGCATCGCAGCCGATTATAACCGGCAGCTTCTCTCTCCTGCAGTGGTCCATCAGCTTTTCTATTTCCGGTGGCGGGCAGTCCACATCACCAGCAAAATAGGCAGATTTTTTGCCATTATTCTAGGCAATTTTAAGATTTTCTAAACAAAATAAAAAAATTTCCCAACAAATTTCCCAAAAATTTTCTCTGCTATTTTTATGTATCCCTAAATTTTTTGCCATTATTCTAGGCAATTTTAGGATTTTCTAAAAAAGAAAAAAAAAAACATATTAATTTCATCAAAAATTTTCTGTGCTATTTTAATGTATCCCTAAATTTTTTGCCATTATTCTAGGCAATTTTAGGATTTTCTAAAAAAAAAAAAAAAAATTTTAAAATATTATATTCCCCAAAAATTTTCTCTGCTATTTTTATGTATCCCTAAATTTTTTGCCATTATTCTAGGCAATTTTAGGATTTTCTAAAAAAAAAAAAAAAAAAAAAATTTCCCAAAAAATTTTCTCTGCTATTTTTATGTATCCCTAAATTTTTTGCCATTATTCTAGGCAGTTTTAGGATTTTCTAAAAAAAAAAAAAAAAAAAAATAAAAAAACATTTCCCTAAAAATTTTCTCTGCTATTTTTATGTATCCCTAAATTTTGTGCCTTATTCTAGGCAATTTAATTTCCCAAAAAATTTCCCAAAAATTTTCTCTGCTATTTTTATGTATCCTTAAATTTTTTGCCTTATTCTAGGCAATTTTAGGATTTTCTAATAAAATAAAAATTTCCCAAAAAATTTCCCAAAAATTTTCTCTGCTATTTTTATGTATCCCTAAATGTTTTGCCATTATTCTAGGCAATTTTAGGATTTTCTATATAAAAAAAAAAAAAAAAAATTTCCCAAAAAATTTTCTCTGCTATTTTTATGTATCCCTAAATTTTTTGCCATTATTCTACGCAATTTTAGGATTTTATAAAAAAAAAAAAAAAAAAAAAAAAAATAAAATTCCCTAAAAATTTTCTCTGCTATTTTTATGTATCTCCAAATTTTTTGCCATTATTCTAGGCAATTTTAGGATTTTCTAAAAAAAAAAAAAAAAAAAAAAATTCCCAAAAATTTTCTCTGCTATTTTATGTATCCCTAAATTTTTTGCCATTATTCTACGCAATTTTAGGATTTTAAAAAAAAAAAAAAAAAAAATTTCCCAAAAAATTTCCCAAAAATTTTTTCTGCTATTTTCATGTATCCCATCCCTAAATTTTTTTGCCTTATTCTAGGCAATTTTAGGATTTTCTAAAAAAAAAAAAAAAAAATAAAAAATTTCCCAAAAATTTTCTCTGCTATTTTATGTATCCCTAAATTTTTCGCCATTATTCTAAGCAATTTTAGGATTTCCAAAAAAAAAAAAAAAAAAAACAAAATTCCCAAAAAATTTCCCAAAAATTTTCTCTGCTATTTTTATGTATCCCCAAATTTTTTGCCATTATTCTAGGCAATTTTTGGATTTTCTAAAAAAAAAAAAAATTAAAAAAAATTTCCAAAAAAATTTCCCAAAAATTTTCTCTGCTATTTTTATGTATCCCTAAATTTTTTGCCATTATTCTACGCAATTTTAGGATTTTCTAAATATAAAAAAAAAAAAAAAATTTCCCAAAAAATTTCCCAAAAATTTTTTCTGCTATTTTTATGTATCCCTAAATTTTTTGCCATTATTCTAGGCAATTTTAGGATTTTCTAAAAATAAAAACAAATAAAAAAATTTCCCAAAAAATTTCTCTGCTATATTTATGTATCCCCAAATATTTTGCCATTATTCCAGGCAATTTTAGGATTTTCTAAAAAAAAAAAAAAAAAAATATCCCAAAAAATTTCCCAAAAATTTTCTCTGCTATTTTTATGTATCCCTAAATTTTTTGCCATTATTCTAGGCTTTTAGGATTTTCTAAAAAAAAAAAAAAAAAAATTCCCAAAAAATTTCCCAAAAATTTTCTCTGCTATTTTCATGTATCCCTAAATTTTTTTCCTTATTCTAGGCAATTTTAGATTTTCTAAAAAAAATAAAACAAAAAAAAAAAAAAACATTTCCCAAAAAATTTTCTCTGCTATTTTTATGTATCCCTAAATTTTGTGCCTTATTCTAGGCAATTTTAGGATTTTCTAAAATAAAAACAAAAAAAAATATTTCCCAAAAATTTTCCCAAAAATTTTTTTTCTGATATTTTTATGTATCCCCAAATATTTTGCCATTATTCTAGGCAATTTTAGGATTTTCTAAAAAAAAAAAAAAAAAAAAAATTTCCAAAAAAATTCCCAAAAATTTTCTCTACTATTTTTATGTATCACTAAATTTTTTGCCATTATTCAGGCAATTTTAGGATTTTCTAAGAAAAAAAAAAAAAAACATATTAAATTCCCCAAAAAATTTTCTCTGCTATTTTTATGTATCCCTAAATTTTTTGCCATTATTATTATTAATATTATATTGGGGGTAAATACACTGCGACCAAATAGATCTATTGTGCCCCCTTCTTGGCCTATAGCTCTTCCATCAGGCCCAGGTGTTGCATAAAAGCAAGTACCTTTGTTGGGTCGATGGTTTCTAAATCGCTAAGTTGCACAATATGTTTTCCTAGAAAACTACTTCTTTTCCTTACTAAGGCTACGCATTCTGCTATAATGTGCAAGGAGGATTCTCCTTCCATTTCGCAGAATCTGCAAATCTCGCTGCTGACTATACCTAGCTTTGCGAGGTGACCTCGTAGTCTACAATGTCCTGTCAAGAGACCGGTGAGTATCCTGAGTCTGTTTTTACCCATTGATATTACTTGCTTAAACCGTTTAAGGTTATAGCTACCCAAGAGAATCTTTGCTTGTCTGAGTCCTGGTGTCCTTGCCCAGCTCGTTCTTCGCAGAAGTCTCTCTTCATTCCTAAGCTCTTGCCGTATTGTGCTTCTTCCTATACCACAGTACGGCTCGGGTCCTATTAGGGGTGTCGCTGCCCCCAGTCTTGCTTGCTTGTCTGCCTCTTCGTTCCCCGCTATTTCGACATGTCCAGGGACCCATCTTAGGGCAAGCCTATTTTGTGATCCCAGAGTGTCTAGCTTGGTTCGTACCTCACGAACTATCTTTGACCTGATTTCGGTCTTACTAAGTGCCATTATTGCTGCTTGACTATCGGATAGGATGGCTATATCCCTATTCCGATAGTTACGCTTTAGATTAAAGTCCACACACCTCCCGATTGCACATACCTCAGCTTGGAATATGCTGGTGTGCATACCTAGGGGCTCGTGGTACATTAGCCGAGGGCCTACCACACCAAGACCGGAGCCTTGTTGCGTTAGGGATCCATCGGTGTACCATTTTATGGTGTGTGGCTTCATGTTGTGGACCTCTTCCAGAGATGTCCACTCCTTTTTTATTACAGAGGTGAACTTGAAACTTTTGACCGAACATGTGTTCGACTTTCATTTCATCCCTTGGCTGTGCCAGAAGGGGAAGTTCACCCGATAGCATATCTGCCTCTACTCGACTAAGAATGTGTCCTCTCCCAACTCCTTCACCGGACATTCTTAAGAGGGTTGCCTTTTGTTGCAGCCTAATTGTGTGATGGAGTGGGGTTATCTCCAATAGAACCTCAAGCGCTGATGTGGGACAGGTCCTCATCGCTCCCGTGATTCCTACACATGCCATTCTTTGTAGCTTTTGAAGCTGCTTCTGCACAGTGATTTGCTGTGCCTTATCCCCCATGCAATCACTCCATACGTGAGCATGGGCCTTACTACCATAAGGTATAGCCATCTTATTATTTTTGGTGATGTTCCCCATGACTTCCCGGCTATGCTACGACACGTATACAGCGCTCTGCAGCACTTTGCGATCGTATTCTGAACATGGGTGCCAAAGTTTAATTTACTGTCGAAATTGACCCCAAGGTACTTAACTTCCTTGCTTGTTTCTATTGGACTCCCCGCGAGCCTAATCTCCCTCATCCTTTGTAGCTTGTATCTTCTGGTGAACGGAACGATGATTGTTTTAGTAGGGTTTAAGTTGAGACCAACCTCCCTACACCAATCATGCGTAATCCTAAGTCCCAGTTGAACATTATCACAAAGAGTTTCTTCATACTTGCCCCGAGCTATTATCACAATGTCATCTGCATAGCCTTGACATTGAATACCCCTGTTCGCAAGTCTACTTAATAGTTCGTCTACTAGTATACTCCATAAGAGGGGTGATAAAACCCCCCTTGAGGACAGCCCCTTGTGGTTGTTACTGTTACGGTACTATCTTGTATAGATGCCGTAGCCTGTCTGGACCCTAATAAGGATGAAATCCATCTACTAGTTGTACTGTCCAGCCCTCTTCTATTCAAGGTAGCTTTGACAGCATCATGTGATGTGTTGTCGAAAGCACCTTCAATGTCTAAAAATGCCCAAACTGCTACTTCTTTGTTTACTACTGCCGCCCGCAGAGTACGGTGCAGCTCATACAGGGCAGTGTCCGTAGACCTGCCTGTTCTGTATGCGTGCTGCGTTGCCTGCAGTGGACTCTGTGTGAGCAGAGTACTCCTTATGTTATAATCCACCAGCTTTTCTAACGTTTTCAACAAAAACGATGTTAAGCTGATGGGTCTGAAGGACTTTGGGTTGGTGGTATCTGTCTTCCCTACCTTGGGGATGAAGACCACCCTAGCTCTACTCCAAGTGCTTGGTACATGACCAAGTGCTAGGCTACTGACCAGGATTTTCCTTAGAATGGGTAGGAGTATTCCCTGTCCCTGCTGAAGGAATACCGGTGATATGCAATCTAGACCAGGAGATTTGTAAGGCTGGAAGGTTCCAATTGCCCATTTTATTTTCTCCACTGTGACCACCGACTTGGCACATGCCCAGTCAATGGCCGTTGGTCTGTGTTGACCTCCTGTTTCAAGCGATTCGCACGGTTGCCAGGGGATACTTCCTGGGAAGTGCGTCTCAAACAGAAGCTCTAACCTTTGCATATTGGTGCTCGTATATGTATTATCTTTACGCTTCAAGGCTAAATTAGCCTCCGGCGCAAGTTTTGATAATGCTCTATGGAGCCGGGCACCTTCACTCGTGCTTGTTATGCTTTCGCAGAAGTCCCTATAGTTCCTGCGCTTGGCCTTCCTAATCTCCTTGCTGTAGGAGGTGAGGCTTTCGCGGTATGTATCCCATGACCCGTCCCTCTTAGCTTTATTGAAGAGGTGACGTGTGGTGATACGCAGTCTCTCAAGACCGTCATTCCACCATGGGGCATCTTTTTCTTTACGCGTTTTCCCTAGTGGGCAGCTTTCTTCATATGCATTTTTAATGCTACTATTTAGATTTCTAACAACTCTTTCTAGCTCACTCGTGCATCTGGGTATTCCAGAGTTTTCAGTGGCTAGGTTAAGTTCTAGGGTAGACCTAAATTTTTCAAAGTTCGTTTTCCTGGGGTTACGAGTTGGTATACTACTATCCGTATTAACCTTAAGTTTGAATAGGATAATCCTGTGATCAGACATGGATTCTTCTGAAGAGACATGCCATTCTCTGAAATGTGGCCTAAGAGACCGACTAATCAGAGTAATGTCTAATACCTCTTCTCTAACTCTAGTTACAAATGTCGGTGTCGATCCGACATTACCAATTTCTAAGTTATACTTGAATATAAAGTTGGTAAGACACTCACCCCTTTTGTTGATGTCCGTGCTGCCCCATATGGAGTGGTGCGCATTGGCATCGCAGCCGATTATAACCGGCAGCTTCTCTCTCCTGCAGTGGTCCATCAGCTTTTCTATTTCCGGTGGAGGGCAGTCCACATCACCAGCAAAATAGGCAGATTTTTTTGCCATTATTCTAGGCAATTTTAAGATTTTCTAAACAAAATAAAAAAATTTCCCAACAAATTTCCCAAAAATTTTCTCTGCTATTTTTATGTATCCCTAAATTTTTTGCCATTATTCTAGGCAATTTTAGGATTTTCTAAAAAAAAAAAAAAATATAAAATATTATATTCCCCAAAAATTTTCTCTGCTATTTTTATGTATCCCTAAATTTTTTTGCCATTATTTTAGGCAATTTTAGGATTTTCTAAAAAAAAAAAAAAAAAAAAAAAATATTAAATTCCCCAAAAATTTTCTCTGCTATTTTTATGTATCTCCAAATTTTTTGCCATTATTCTAGGCAATTTTAGGATTTTATAAAAAAAAAAAAAAAAAAATTTCCAAAAAATTTCCCAAAAATTTTCTCTGCTATTTTATGTATCCCTAAATTTTTTGCCATTATTCTACGCAATTTTAGGATTTTATAAAAAAAAAAAAAAAAAAAAAATTTCCCAAAAAATTTCCCAAAAATTTTTTCTGCTATTTTCATGTATCCCCCTTAATTTTTTTTGCCTTATTCTAGGCAATTTTAGGATTTTATAAAAAAAAAAAAAAAAATAAAACCCCTAAAAAATTTCCCAAAAATTTTCTCTGCTATTTTTATGTATCCCTAAATTTTTTGCCATTATTCTAGGCAATTTTAGGATTTTCTAAAAAAAAAAACAAATAAAAAAATTTCCCAAAAATTTTCTCTGCTATTTTATGTATCCCTAAATTTTTTGCCATTATTCTACGCAATTTTAGGATTTTATAAAAAAAAAAAAAAAAATTTCCCAAAAATTTCCCAAAAATTTTCTCTGCTATTTTCATGTATCCCCCTAAATTTTTTGCCTTATTCTAGGCAATTTTAGGATTTTCTAAAAAAAAAAAAAAATAAAAAAATTCCCCAAAAAATTTCCCAAAAATTTTCTCTGCTATTTTATGTATCCCTAAATGTTTTGCCATTATTCTAGGCAATTTAGGATTTTCTATAAAAAAAAAAAAAAAATTTCCCAAAAAAATTTTTCTCTGCTATTTTTATGTATCCCTAAATTTTTGCCATTATTCTACGCAATTTTAGGATTTCCAAAAAAAAAAAAAAAAAAAAATTCCCAAAAATTTCCCAAAATTTTCTCTGCTATTTTTATGTATCCCCAAATTTTTTGCCATTATTCTAGGCAATTTTGGATTTTCTAAAAAAAAAAAAAAAAAAAAAATTCCAAAAAATTTCCCAAAAATTTTCTCTCCTATTTTATGTATCCCTAAATTTTTTGCCATTATTCTACGCAACTTTAGGATTTTATAAAAAAAAAAAAAATAAAAATATCCCAAAAAATTTCCCAAAAATTTTCTCTGCTATTTTTATGTATCACTAAATTTTTTGCCATTATTCTAGGCAATTTTAGGATTTTCTAAAAAAAAAAACAAAAATAAAAAAATTTTAAAAATTTTTGCCTTTCCCAAAAAATTTCTCTGCTATATTTATGTATCCCCAAATTTTTTGCCATTATTCCAGGCAATTTTAGGATTTTCTAAAAAAAAAAAAAAAAAAAAAACAAAAATTTCCCAAAAATTTTCTCTGCTATTTTTATGTATCCCTAAATTTTTGCCATTATTCTAGGCATTTTAGGATTTTCAAAAAAAAAAAAAAAAAAAATTTCCCAAAAATTTCCCAAAATTTTCTCTGCTATTTTCATGTATCCCTAATTTTTTTGCCATTATTCTAGGCAATTTTAGGATTTTCTAAAAAAAAAAAAAATAAAAAAAATTAACAAATAAAATTCCCTAAAAATTTTCTTTGCTATTTTTATGTATCCCTAAATTTTGTGCCTTATTCTAGGCAATTTTAGGATTTTCTAAAATAAAAACAAAAAAAAAAATTTCCCAAAAAATTTCCCAAAAATTTTTTCTGCTATTTTTATGTATCCCCAAATATTTTGCATTTATTCCAGGCAATTTTAGGATTTTCTAAAAAAAAAAAAAAAAAAAAATTATATCCCAAAAAATTTCCCAAAAATTTTTTCTGCTATTTTTATGTATCCCTAAATTTTTTGCCATTATTCTAGGCAATTTTAGGATTTTCTAAAAAAAAATTAAAAAAAAAATTTCCCAAAAATTTTCTCTGCTATTTTTAGGTATCCCTAAATTTTTCCTTATTCTAGGCAATTTTAGATTTTCTAAAAAAAAAAACAAATAAAAAAAAAAAAACATTTCCCAAAAAATTTTCTCTGCTATTTTTATGTATCCCTAAATTTTTTGCCATTATTCTAGGCTTTTAGGATTTTCTAAAAAAAAAAAAAAAAATACCAAAAAATTTTCTCTGCTATTTTCATGTATCCCTAAATTTTTTTCCTTATTCTAGGCAATTTTAGATTTTTTAAAAAAAAAAAACAAATAAAAAAAAAAAAAACATTTCCCAAAATTTTCTCTGCTATTTTTATGTATCCCTAAATTTTGTGCCTTATTCTAGGCAATTTTAGGATTTTCTAAAATAAAAACAAAAACAAAATTTTCCCAAAAATTTTTTCTGCTATTTTTATGTATCCCCAAATATTTTGCATGTATTCCAGGCAATTTTAGGATTTTCTAAAAAAAAAAAAAAAAAAAAAATATCCCAAAATTTCCCAAAAATTTTTTCTGCTATTTATATGTATCCCTAAATTTTTTTGCCATTATTCTAGGCAATTTTAGATTTTCTAAAAAAAAAAAAAAATCAAATAAAAATTTCAAAAAAAATTCCCAAAATTTTCTCTACTATTTTTATGTATCCCTAAATTTTTTGCCATTATTCAGGCAATTTTAGGATTTTCTAAGAAAAAAAAAAAACATATTAAATTCCCCAAAAATTTTCTCTGCTATTTTTATGTATCCCTAAATTTTTGCCATTATTATTATTATTATTATCTATTGTGCCCCCTTCTTGGCCTATAGCTCTTCCATCAGGCCCAGGTGTTGCATAAAAGCAAGTACCTTTGTTGGGTCGATGGTTTCTAAATCGCTAAGTTGCACAATATGTTTTCCTAGAAAACTACTTCTTTTCCTTACTAAGGCTACGCATTCTGCTATAATGTGCAAGGAGGATTCTCCTTCCATTTCGCAGAATCTGCAAATCTCGCTGCTGACTATACCTAGCTTTGCGAGGTGACCTCGTAGTCTACAATGTCCTGTCAAGAGACCGGTGAGTATCCTGAGTCTGTTTTTACCCATTGATATTACTTGCTTAAACCGTTTAAGGTTATAGCTACCCAAGAGAATCTTTGCTTGTCTGAGTCCTGGTGTCCTTGCCCAGCTCGTTCTTCGCAGAAGTCTCTCTTCATTCCTAAGCTCTTGCCGTATTGTGCTTCTTCCTATACCACAGTACGGCTCGGGTCCTATTAGGGGTGTCGCTGCCCCCAGTCTTGCTTGCTTGTCTGCCTCTTCGTTCCCCGCTATTTCGACATGTCCAGGGACCCATCTTAGGGCAAGCCTATTTTGTGATCCCAGAGTGTCTAGCTTGGTTCGTACCTCACGAACTATCTTTGACCTGATTTCGGTCTTACTAAGTGCCATTATTGCTGCTTGACTATCGGATAGGATGGCTATATCCCTTGTAATATATATAAGTCATCTTTGTCATAGCTCTAAGCTTTCCAGCCCAAGCTGAACTTGAGCTTATACGCACTGCTTGCACGCACTACTTATACGCACTGCTTGCACTGCTTAAACGCAAAGCTCACACGCACCACTTACACGCACTGCTAATTAGGTGCATTAGAATAAGACAGCATAAATGACAACAACAGTTACATTAGCTTTACATTAAACTTAGATAAGCTGCTCCTCACACCACTATTAACCTTACCTAGCCATAAGACCACATGTAAATATTTACTATAAATACGGACGCTGAGTCCAGAATAAATCACTCAAGATCTAGCTCTTCGCCTTTTATTATATGGCGATCTTGCCAGCTTAGTGCCAAATATAAAAACGGCAAAAACGAAAAAAAAAAAAAAAATAAGGATAAAATGAGCAAACATCTACAAAAATACAGGAAGCAATTAAAAGTTGCCCAACGGCTGGACCAAAGCCGATAACAATTGAGGAGTATAAAAGGCGCCTACCAAGCACGATAGCGGCCCGTGCCAAAAAGGACAAGGAAGAGGCACTCCTGACGAGGATACCCGTCATAGTAAAACCCAAAAGGAGAGGAGGAGCTCTCGCCAATTTTAGGCGACAAAGGGCAGCATTAATAGCCCAAGTCAACAGCGACCCCCCACCGCATTGGAAAGTGGCCAGCGAAATTTGGCTACGGATAGCCACACTGGAGGAACAAGAAACCAAGCGGAAGCAGCGTCAGCAGGAGAAGGACAGCCAACAGCCAAAAGACGAGAGGACCAGCATGATCAGCAATAAGTAATAAAAATTAAACATTAAATAAGAGTGCATTTTTTTAATGCACCTTAGTGGCAAACGGCGTGGACCGCCACCACACTAAAAACAAAAAAAAAAATTTTATAAAAAAAAAAAAATATAAACAAAAAATTTTTTTTGTTTTAAAAATAAAATGAATCTGCAAAATTAACAAAACGTATCATACTATAGTAGTTAGAATTTAGAAAAACAAAACCTAAAGTTAAAATTAATTTTTGCCAGTGTACAAAACCACATGTCTAAAACGCATGCTTCTAGCATCACAACTAAAAGCTTACGGTTTGTGTCACCACTAAAAACTCAATTGCATAAAGGTTAGCGCCGACACTTGAAGATCAATTGTATTAAGGTTTGTGTCATCACTACAAATTAGTAAAGTACTTATAAAACCAATCTACACATGGACAAAAACATTACAGAACTAAAAATTATAAAAGAAAATTTTTATAAATCTTACAAATGCATCAATAAGTCCATTTACATTCAAACAAATACTATAAATAAACACTTAAGAATAATTTTCAATAGCTACAATAACATCAAAAAACTATTATATGTAAACCAAACTAATTGGGAATTAGAAACAAAAAACAAGTTTGAATACAACATAGAAAAATTAAAAAATTGCATAATTACAATAGCTAATAAATACGACCTAGAAATTACATTACCATTAGAACTAAAAGAAAACGCTACATTTACAGAATTACATATGACAGAAGAAGAAAAACATAAAGCACCAGACACAGGTTCGAAAGAAAAGAAAACATGGAGCAAACAAATATTGAATTTATAAACTCAGCTTCAAAGCTAGTCCAAGAGTTTGACGGGAGAAGTGAAAAACTTACAAAGTTTTATTGACTCACTTGAATTATTAGAAGACATAAAGGGTACACATGAAACAATTGCTATTAAAATAATAAGAGCAAAATTGAAAGGGGACGCTAGACTATTAATTACCAACGAAACAACAATAAATAGTATAATAAAAACATTGCAAAACAATATAAAAGGTGAAACAGTAGCAGTTATTGAGGCAAAACTAATGAATTTAAAGCAAAATGAAAAATCAGCAAACGAATATGCAACAGAAATAGAAAACTTAACAAAAGCTCTAAGACGAGCTTACATTATAGACACGCTAAATACAGATACGGCCCAAAAGTATGCTACAAAAACAGCAGTGAAATCAATAACAAAAAATTGCACGAACGAGAGAGTGCGCACTATAATGGAAGCAGGCCAATTTAATGACATGAATGAGGTTATAGCTAAATTTGTAAGCACCAACACAAACATAGAACAAGAAAAAATGTATTTCTAATGAATCAAAACAATTATAGAAACAATAGGAATAATTACAATAACAGAAACTATAACCAAAACTACCAAAACAATAACAGAAACAGTAGAAACTCCAACAATAACACAAATAGGAATTATAGTCGACAAAACTACCAAAATGGTAATAGAAACAATCAAAACAATAGACCGTTTAACAACAACAACAATCAAAACAATTATAATAGAGATGGTGACAGATTTAATAACAACAACAACATAAGAATAACAAACGACAATACACAGCCGGAAAACTACGAGAGTCCCCTGATCGTAGAACAATAATTAATAACATATATAGCGTTAACCTTAACATAACTAGTTTCGTAAGGATGGATTTCGGCAAATACAATAATACTAAACTATTGATTGATACAGGAGCGGACGTATCCATTATAAAACTAAACGCAGTACCAGAAATACAAAGAATAAATAAAGAGAAGAAGACACGACTTAACG
Organism: Scaptomyza montana; assembly: GCA_018904305.1. Taxonomy (NCBI): domain Eukaryota; kingdom Metazoa; phylum Arthropoda; class Insecta; order Diptera; family Drosophilidae; genus Scaptomyza; species Scaptomyza montana. The sequence goes on along the minus strand of JAEIGR010000242.1, from coordinate 26,909 downwards.
GCATAGGAAAAGATATACTATACACTATAGGGGAGGTTATACTGAAATTTACCAATCACCCATTGCAACACGCATTTCAGGTAGTACATAACGACTTCCCAATTCCTTGCGATGGGATAATAGGGCTTGATTTCATAAAAAAATTCAATTGCACGATTGATTACCAAAAGAACGGGTTAGCAATAAAACCAAACTGTATAAATTACATCATTAAAATACCCATTGACACACAACATAACAATAGAATACTAACTATACCAGCACGAACGGAAACTATAGAGAAAATACACATAAAAAAACACACAGATGTATTTATACCAAACCAAGAGCTTCAACCAGGGGTTTTCGTAGCAAATACAATCCTGTCAAAACTTAGTCCATATGTAAAAATAATCAACACTAATACTACAGAAGCCCACATTACAAAAGTCAACTTAGTACACGAAAATATGTCAAATTATGATACAGTCCCGCTAGAAAACATAACCAGAAGCACGGTAAATAAAGAAATTATAATGAAAAAACTAAAGAAAAAACTTTCCAAAATTCATAGAAACAGAACTTTCGGAGCTATGCGAAGAATTTATCGAAATATTCGCAATAGAAACAGACAAGATATCAGCAAATAATTTTTACAAACAAAAACTAAGACTAAAAAATCCAAACCCAGTTTACATAAAAAACTACAGAATCCCGCACGGTCAAAAGGAGGAAATTAATAAACAAGTGGACAAATTGATCGATGATGATATTATTGAACCATCCATATCTGAGTACAATAGTCCAATTTTATTAGTTCCAAAAAAACCTTACCGGGAAACACAGAAAAAAGGTGGAGATTGGTAGTAGATTATAGAAAAATTAACAAGCAACTGTTCGCAGATAAATTCCCTCTGCCAAGAATGGATGATATATTAGATCAATTAGGACGAGCAAAATTCTTTTCGTGTTTAGATTTAATGTCAGGTTTTCATCAGGTAGAATTAGAAGAAAGTTCACGAGATATCACGTCATTTTCAACCGACAAGGGGTCATATAGATTTAAAAGATTGCCATATGGCCTCAAAATAGCACCAAATTCATTTCAACGAATGATGTCTCTAGCCTTTGCAGGCCTAACACCCTCTCAAGCATTTCTTTACATGGACGACCTTATAATACTGGGTTGCTCCGAAAATCACATGTTAGATAATCTAAAAGACGTTTTCACTACATGCAAAAAATACAATTTAAAATTGCATCCAGAAAAATGCACGTTCTTCAAACACGAAGTAACCTTTCTGGGCCACCAATGCACAAACAGGGGATACTACCAGATGAAACCAAATTTAAAGTAATTAAAGATTATCCCATACCCAAAAACGGAGATGAAGCCAAAGGTTCATTGCTTTTTTGTAACTACTATCGTAGATTTATCCCTAACTTTGCTGAAATAGCTCAATGCATTAATAAACTATCACGAAAAATGTAACCTTTAACTGGGACAACAACTGCCAAACCGCATTTGAATATTTAAAAAGCAATTACTTAGCCCAACAATTCTACAATACCCGGACTTTGAAAAGAATTTTGCATTACCACGGATGCAAGTAAAATAGGCTGCGGTGCAGTCCTAAGTCAAAAACATGGAGAAAAGCAATTACCAATTGCTTATGCTTCTAAAACCTTCACCACGGGTGAAAGCAACAAGTCTACAATCGAACAAGAATTGACCGCAATACATTGGGCAATCAAACATTTTAAGCCATACATATACGGGAAAAAAATTCTTAGTACAAACAGACCATAAACCATTAGTTTACTTGTTTTCGCTAAAAAATCCTACCTCGAAACTTTTTAGAATAAGATTAGAATTAGACGAATACGATTTCACTATACAGCACATCAGGGGACAAGAAAATACGGCAGCAGACGCATTATCACGAATAGAATTTAAGGACATAAAAAACTAGCTAGCAATAATAACAATATACTTAAAGTTACCACGCGATCATCAGCAAAGAAATATATAAACAAACCCGAACATAGCAAGGGAGAACAGGAAGACATACCAAGAGTATTTGAAGCAGTAAGTTCATATGAGATAAAAAAAGTATCCACTACTTACTTTCAATAAAAAAACATGTTCAATAAAACAGGGGAAGTTAAGAATAAAAACGTTCAAAATACACGACATTATCATTAATGGGATAATAAATCTAGATTTATTCTTTCCAAGGCTTGAAAAGGAAGCCGGTGATATCAATGTCAACAAGTTACAAATACGAACGGACGAAAAAATTTTTAAATTAATAGAATCAAAAGATTTCAGGAATAAGGGCAATGAACATTTAAAAACAATTAGCATCGCAACCATACCACCTGTAAAATATTTAGATAAAAATGACCCGAAAATAGGCGATATCTTAAAGAGATACCATGACAATCCCATAGAGGGGGGCCACAGTGGAATTAATAGAATGACGGGAAAAATTAAAAGAGAATTCCGTTGGAAAAACATGACAAAAGACGTCACTGAGTACGTAAAAACATGCGAACAATGTCAGTTAGCAAAGGTTCTCAAACACCCCAAAAACCCAACAGTTCTAACACCAACTCCTGCTACAGCATTCGACATAACAATAATTGACACTATAGGACCTCTACCTAGAACAGAAAATGGCTATGAGTACGCAGTCACGATCATATGCGACTTAACTAAATATCTGGTATCAATCCCAATTCCAAACAAAAATGCCAAAACTGTAGCAAGAGCCATTTTTGAAAAATTTGTACTAATTTTTGGACCAATGAATACAATTTTAACAGACATGGGAACAGAATATATGAATTCGGTTTTAACAGAACTATGTAAAATATGCGACATAAAGAAACATAACTCCACTGCTCATCATCATCAAACTCTTGGAACAGTGGAAAGAAGCCACAGAACATTTAACGAATACGTAAGATCATACATATCCACACAAAAAGACAATTGGGATGAATATATACAATACTTTACTTACTGTTTTAACGTAACGCCATCAACAGCCCATGGCTATTGCCCTTTCGAACTTGTGTTTGGAAAACAACCAAAAAGTTTTGCATTCTCAACCAGCATAATAGACCCAATATATAACATAGATGACTACAATAAAGAGTTAAAATACAAAATACAAATTGCTAATCACAAAGCAAAACAGTTAGTAGAACTATTTAAAATTAAACAACAAGAAAAGCTAAATATATGTGCAAACAAACCAGAACTAAAAATAGGTCAAGAAATATTAATAAGAAATGATACAGCACACAAGTTGGAAAACAGATATACAGGAAAATATAATATAATTACTTTAGATAATAAGAATAATGTAACAGTAGCTGATAAGAGAAATAAAAAACAAACTGTACACTTAGATAGGATAAAACCACTGCATACCCAATGAAAAAAAAAAAAATTTTTGTTTTTTAATTATAAACAAAAAATTTTTTTTTTTTCCCAAAAGAAAGGAGGTGTAATATATATAAGTCATCTTTGTCATAGCTCTAAGCTTTCCAGCCCAAGCTGAACTTGAGCTTATACGCACTGCTTGCACGCACTACTTATACGCACTGCTTGCACTGCTTAAACGCAAAGCTCACACGCACCACTTACACGCACTGCTAATTAGGTGCATTAGAATAAGACAGCATAAATGACAACAACAGTTACATTAGCTTTACATTAAACTTAGATAAGCTGCTCCTCACACCACTATTAACCTTACCTAGCCATAAGACCACATGTAAATATTTACTATAAATACGGACGCTGAGTCCAGAATAAATCACTCAAGATCTAGCTCTTCGCCTTTTATTATACCCTATTCCGATAGTTACGCTTTAGATTAAAGTCCACACACCTCCCGATTGCACATACCTCAGCTTGGAATATGCTGGTGTGCATACCTGGGGGCTCGTTGTAAGCATTAGAGGCCCACCACACCAAGACCGGAGCCTTGTTGCGTTAGGGATCCATCGGTGTACCATTTTATGGTGTGTGGCTTCATGTTGTGGACCTCTTCCAGAGATGTCCACTCCTTTTTATTACAGAGGTGAACTTGAAACTTTTGACCGAACATGTGTTCGACTTTCATTTCATCCCTTGGCTGTGCCAGAAGGGGAAGTTCACCCGATAGCATATCTGCCTCTACTCGACTAAGAATGTGTCCTCTCCCAACTCCTTCACCGGACATTCTTAAGAGGGTTGCCTTTTGTTGCAGCCTAATTGTGTGATGGAGTGGCGTTATCTCCAATAGAACCTCAAGCGCTGATGTGGGACAGGTCCTCATCGCTCCCGTGATTCCTACACATGCCATTCTTTGTAGCTTTTGAAGCTGCTTCTGCACAGTGATTTGCTGTGCCTTATCCCCCATGCAATCACTCCA
>JAEIGR010000147.1:0-208239 GCA_018904305.1 Scaptomyza montana | reverse complement strand
CAATCACGCTATCGTTATTAAGCCCGATAAAACACCTGCTGGAGAGCAAATTCGTAGATTTAATGCACCTGTTCTTGACGACGCACAGTGGGGCCTTTGCTCATTTAGCTTATCAAAAATCATATCTTCTAAACTAATGAAGCGATTTCAAAAATTTAATAAGCAATTAATAGATGACTTTTCAAGCTTTAAAATGTTCGCCAAGAGTGCTAGGTATCCGTGGTGCTTAAATATTCAAGGTCAAAGTCAAGAAATATTTCCAGCACATTTTACCTGTAAAATTCCAATTAAAAACGTTTGTTTTTAATCATAACTGAAAATTTTTTATAACTTCAATGACTATTTCGCATTTTTTGTTGTTTTTATTCGATTTTCTAACTTAAATACATAAAATTTAAATTCTTATTTTTGGGTGATTTTTTGAGGTTAATTTTTAATATTTGCTATCGATGGCTGATTTTCAACCTAATAATCATCAACATTAATGCTAGTAAGGTTAATATCTAATAAGCTTAACATTTCGGAACTATAAGCTCGACCTCTCCATCAGGCAAACTTTCAATTAGACGCATCGCAGTGTGATCCATCAAATCCTGGAGCTTTACTTCTACATATGTCTCTGTTACTGTTGCATTAGGTGGCACTGCTTTCTTCTTGGCAAATCCAATTTTTTGTATCCGGGAAGAACGTTGACGTTATGTTTTTTTAAGGAGCTGCGTAAAATATCATACTTCTCCTTAGTCAGTCCCAAGTCCATAAATAGGGAAAACGCTTCTTCATCAGTGTACTTAATGGCGACTGAGTTTGGTGGCGTTGGAATACTTTCTTTAATCCTATTCAGCCGTAAAGGACTGGCGACCTGCACAGCTTTCGTAATTGTCGCTCTTGTCCTCTCTTGTTCCTTCATATACTTGGATGAAAGTGCTTCCGACAGATGTTCAGCTGTTAAGCTATCCGTAGCATCCTCAAGCTTACGTTTCCTTGTGACACATGAACACTCCTCCATACTTTTTGCGGCCTTCCTCTTCCTCGGCTAGTCGATGGGTAAACTTCTTCCTGTTCTGAATATCTGAATGTTGTACATTCCTCCAACCAATTTTCATGCTTTTTTATGAAAGCCGACATGGTTCTATGGACCAAGTTCCATTTTCGCTTCAAGTTAGCGTGAATGAATTTAATTTGTGTCTGAAGCGCACAACTAGCGTTTTCGAGTACGCCAATCTCTTTAAGCAATGCCACTTGAAAATCGTTAATATTTTCAGAAGCACGAAAAAGTTCAAAAATCTTTGAATTTGTTAAATCCATTATTGCGCTTATTTATCAAAATTTCGTGAATTATATTGAAAAATACTATTCAATCTGAAAATTTCTTATTGTTCGCAGCAATAAACAACAAGTGTTTCCTCTTATGAAGTTATGAAATAACTGTTGCCATCAAGTGACATATTTTGCACTTTATACCATATTTTGAGTTAGCTAGGTAAGCAAGCAAAATTGGTATAACCCTTTTCCAATTGGCTAGGTAAAAAATTTATTTGATTTACATTAAAAATAGGTAAACGGGGAAATACAGAAATTAAAAAAAAATAACCTGTAGTACCGCAACTTTCCATCAACTACAATTATATTTACCTGCCTCCTCAGACCTTTTCCATTCAGGTAATTGGAAAGGATAGGAAGGAAAAAAGGATTAGAAGGGATATATATAGACAGGTAGTACTTATAATACAACATTTAGAAATGTTGTCAATAAACAGCACACACGCTACAGCCAAATTTGTATGCGCTCTTCTTCTTCCTTATACCTGCCGCGTGTTTTTAACTAGAGGTATCCCTAGTTTTTTGGCTCGCGTTTCCAAAATGCAGATTTTCGCAGATTGTGACTATATACATATGAAAGGTATATATTATAGCTTTCAAATGCATGTGGTCCCACCGTGACTCTGAGAGATACTTTTTTGTTATAGTCCACGAAAGTTAAAAAATGCCAAAATTTAGTGTATTTTTTAAACGATTCTAATTTAATAAGTATTTCAGCTATATTTAAACTGTATACAGAAAAACACTGAGATTGAACATACTTTTCAGATAAAGAAAAAAGATCGAAGATCGGTTGGGTACGTCGCCCAATATTCAGTTCGAAAGTGGTGTTCGCCAAGAGTGCTAGGTATCCGTGGTGCTTAAATATTCAAGGTCAAAGTCAAGAAATATTTCCAGCACATTTTACCTGTAAAATTCCAATTAAAAACGTTTGTTTTTAATCATAACTGAAAATTTTTTATAACTTCAATGACTATTTCGCATTTTTTGTTGTTTTTATTCGATTTTCTAACTTAAATACATAAAATTTAAATTCTTATTTTTGGGTGATTTTTTGAGGTTAATTTTTAATATTTGCTATCGATGGCTGGTTTTCAACCAAATAATCATCAACATTAATGCTAGTAAGGTTAATATCTAATAAGCTTAACATTTCGGAACTATAAGCTCGACCTCTCCATCAGGCAAACTTTCAATTAGACGCATCGCAGTGTGATCCATCAAATCCTGGAGCTTTACTTCTACATATGTCTCTGTTACTGTTGCATTAGGTGGCACTGCTTTCTTCTTGGCAAATCCAATTTTTTGTATCCGGGAAGAACGTTGACGTTATGTTTTTTTAAGGAGCTGCGTAAAATATCATACTTCTCCTTAGTCAGTCCCAAGTCCATAAATAGGGAAAACGCTTCTTCATCAGTGTACTTAATGGCGACTGAGTTTGGTGGCGTTGGAATACTTTCTTTAATCCTATTCAGCCGTAAAGGACTGGCGACCTGCACAGCTTTCGTAATTGTCGCTCTTGTCCTCTCTTGTTCCTTCATATACTTGGATGAAAGTGCTTCCGACAGATGTTCAGCTGTTAAGCTATCCGTAGCATCCTCAAGCTTACGTTTCCTTGTGACACATGAACACTCCTCCATACTTTTTTGCGGCCTTCCTCTTCCTCGGCTAGTCGATGGGTAAACTTCTTCCTGTTCTGAATATCTGAATGTTGTACATTCCTCCAACCAATTTTCATGCTTTTTTATGAAAGCCGACATGGTTCTATGGACCAAGTTCCATTTTCGCTTCAAGTTAGCGTGAATGAATTTAATTTGTGTCTGAAGCGCACAACTAGCGTTTTCGAGTACGCCAATCTCTTTAAGCAATGCCACTTGAAAATCGTTAATATTTTCAGAAGCACGAAAAAGTTCAAAAATCTTTGAATTTGTTAAATCCATTATTGCGCTTATTTATCAAAATTTCGTGAATTATATTGAAAAATACTATTCAATCTGAAAATTTCTTATTGTTCGCAGCAATAAACAACAAGTGTTTCCTCTTATGAAGTTATGAAATAACTGTTGCCATCAAGTGACATATTTTGCACTTTATACCATATTTTTGAGTTAGCTAGGTAAGCAAGCAAAATTGGTATAACCCTTTTCCAATTGGCTAGGTAAAAAATTTATTTGATTTACATTAAAAATAGGTAAACGGGGAAATACAGAAATTAAAAAAAAATAACCTGTAGTACCGCAACTTTCCATCAACTACAATTATATTTACCTGCCTCCTCAGACCTTTTCCATTCAGGTAATTGGAAAGGATAGGAAGGAAAAAAGGATTAGAAGGGATATATATAGACAGGTAGTACTTATAATACAACATTTAGAAATGTTGTCAATAAACAGCACACACGCTACAGCCAAATTTGTATGCGCTCTTCTTCTTCCTTATACCTGCCGCGTGTTTTTAACTAGAGGTATCCCTAGTTTTTTGGCTCGCGTTTCCAAAATGCAGATTTTCGCAGATTGTGACTATATACATATGAAAGGTATATATTATAGCTTTCAAATGCATGTGGTCCCACCGTGACTCTGAGAGATACTTTTTTGTTATAGTCCACGAAAGTTAAAAAAATGCCAAAATTTAGTGTATTTTTTAAACGATTCTAATTTAATAAGTATTTCAGCTATATTTAAACTGTATACAGAAAAACACTGAGATTGAACATACTTTTCAGATAAAGAAAAAAGATCGAAGATCGGTTGTGTACGTCGCCCAATATTCAGTTCGAAAGTGGTAAATTTCTGTAAAAATTGTCATTTTTTCGTACTCACGTAAAATTACTCAACTTTGAGGAGCTCTACCACCCATAATTATTAACCGATTTAAAAAATCTTTTGGATCCATAATCTTTGAAGTATTCTCTATCGATTACATATTTCACTTTTGCCAAACGCGTTCATGAAAAAAATTATTTTTGATAAGTTATCCGAGAAAAGGCCCCACTGTGCGACGTTGCTGGAATCATGGTCGGCGATCGTACGGCTTCGCGAGATATTGCTGATACACACCGGTCATATGACGCTCTTCGATATCCGCTTACGTTCTGGAAGGATCAAGATAGATACTGCTTAAATAATAAACGAGATCCTGCAGCAGGTGCCGAAACTAACAAGAATGTCAGTACGATGATATATGTATATAATTTAAAAGAATCGATTTCAGTAAATTAAAAAAGAGTAAATGTTTAGTGGTTTGATCTTTTTATATTCCCTCACTGTTTACAGCGCTCTGTACCTCTTTCATTGATAAACCTCATCTTTGCACACTTATGACTCAGTGATTTTTTTCCAGCAAAATATTCTCGAAAAATAATTTATGGGACAAAACAACGTTTGTCGCGTCAGCTAGTAATCTTATATTTATAGATTATATACACATAAAACATTCATAAGCTGCCCTGTAATAAGCCCTTTGTACGCTGGCTACATACAAGCATACACACACACGCTTGAAAAGTATAACACATCCACGCTCAAAATGTATTATATATTTTTTCATACCGGGGGCCCTATTTTATAATCGATTCTTAAAGAGTAAACTCCAAAAATCTCAAGTTCTTTAAAGTGTAAGGAATTAAAAGCATGCAGCACACACGCATTTGCACAAATCGAGACTGAAATCAAAATCGGTTAGATTTTTTGTGTTCTATTCCCGAAGTTTTGTTGTCCTAATCTTCCATATACATTTTCATTTCGTAACAATGGTAAATGTTTCAGAATTCAACACTATACTTAAGGCGCCACCTTTTGTGCTTTATTTTCTGAAGCAAAGCGGTCTTGGAATTTTTTCGCCGATTGTGCAGAAAAAGTTTGTAAACTCGCATCCGTTAAAAGTTAGACAACTTTGCAAACTTTTCTTGGCAACTAGACCTGCAACTTCGAGAAACTAGAAGTTTCAGAGGCATTTGAGTATGCTGTTAGCTAGGCACTTTTAGAGGGCTCTGCCTTTTGGGATTGATAATCTGGGAACCCCACTATATGTGTTTGGCATTAAAGTCACCTCCGGCATTAAATCGGTGTAAAAGGTTCTTCGGAGTATGCATACACTAATTCCCGCTCCAAATGATTACTGCCGCTCCGCCACGGGCCGTGCCGTTCAGATGATTTACGGCTATGAAATCGTAGCCGCCGATAGTGATGAAGGAACTAGTGGAAAATTGGGTTTCTGAGACGAGGCGAATGTCAAAGTGGTTTGTCTTGTAGAAATGCCCAACTTCGGGCCTGCTCCTGCACAGACCGTTCGAGTTCCAAATGACTGTATTGATATTTATTTACATTGTCTCGCCATAAGTGATGTGATCAATTGCGTCATGGCTGCAATTTAATCTAGCATTTTTTTCATTATGGCTTCCAGTCGATCCATTCTGGAGATTATCTGACTCGGGGCGTTGTGAGCCGCGTCGTTGGGATTCACGGAGCGTACTGACAAAGCTGATTTCTGGCACAACTGAGGGTTCAGGGCAGCTTCAAGTAAATGGAATGCGCCTTGGCTTGGCTCTTTATGCTTGGTGCACTCAGTTGAGCACTTGACACATTTGTGGGAGACAGCAGTATTTTGGGAGTGCCGAAAGCCCTTTCATTGGTAGCATTGGAGGATTTCGATGGTTTTGAGTGGTGGTTGGATCGTGATTACACCTCTGCACAGTCGTATGATACGTCCTTATTGGCGTGCTTATTGTTGCTGGCCGGTTCCAAGTTTACAAAGAATATAGACATCGGCTTCTTGGTGCTTTTATATAACGTCATTATCGTTGAGGTAGCTTTTCAGCTTTGAGAATCTCTCCTTGTCAACAAGATTGGCCTGAGCGACATCCATTATCAATGCATTACTGTCACCTAGATAAGGAATACATGGTGGATTCTCGATTTTCCCACAAGTTCAATAGATCACGTTATTAAATGAACCACTTGTGGTTGATAAAGTTCAAAATATATTCTTGCATATCTCTAATTTAAACCGAGAAATGTAACATAATATTTTTGTAAATATTTCTAGCTACGTGAAATGGTTAATAGTTTGTCTGAGCATGGGCAGCTGCCACTACAAATGGCTTTATCGGCGAAAAGTATTCAGATTGCCCAAACTCTTGTAAATAATGGATCCGCTAACGTCAATGCCTATGACGCGAAAGTAAGTATGATAAACCGAAAATCATATAGCTTGAACAAACACTTTCCTCCAGGGTTCGACGCTCCTTATAAGCGCTGTAAGGAGAGCTGACCATTTTTCAGCAGATTTCCTCTTAAGCCATAAATGCAATGTTGATCTTGTGTCCAGGTACTGTCATTCACAAAGTAACTGAACATAGTATAACTATTTTTACTTAATTACTCTAGGCCATCATCCGATACTGCTCTTCATATCTTGTGCAGTTATGGGGAAACCCAAGCGACTTCGGATAATTTTTCTCACTTGATTGACATTGGGAAAAAAATTATAGATTGCAAGCCCAACGTTAATATTCAAAACTTGCAAGGTCAGACGGCGCTCCATATTGCAATCACATCGCATAACATGCCCATGGTAGACCTTTTGCTTAATGTGCCTGATATTGACATTAACTTGCGCACCAATGACGAAAAGTGTCCACTTGAATTAAGTTTAACTGCATTAAGTACCAAAAACTATAACCTTGCTGCAAGGATTCTGCAGATGGGAGCTAATCCTAATCCCTTAAAATCGCAGACAAATGACAGTCTTTTGCAAGTACTCGCGCTAGCTGGAAGCGATTTTGAAAATGCTGCAATGTATTTGGCTGATTTTGCGAACCCCAACCATCTAAATAACCGTGGCATGTCCGCCATTCACATTGCTGTAAAACAAAATTTGCCAAAACTAGTCGCTAAGCTTCTTAATGTTGGCGCTTCGGCTAATATACTTACAAGTGCAGCTAATATGAAATCGCCACTGCACATAGCAGTCGAAGTAAATTCCAAAGAAGTTATAAATACGTTTGTGACCTTTTGCAAAGATGACTTTGAGAAGATAGATTTTAACTGCAAAGATGACAATGGCGACTCACCACTAAGTCTTTGCTTAGCCCTTAATCGAATAGAATTGGCTTCTCTGCTAATTGCCGGTGGTGCAGATGTGAACGCAAGAAATGTCCAAAACCTAACTCTGCTGCATCAATCTATACTAAACGGTGACAGTGAAAAAGCTGTGTTTTTATTGGAACAAGGAGCTGAAATAAATTCACTTACAGGTAAGATACATAAATATTTAAAACAAAATTTTTTTTTAGTTTGCTGATCTTATTTATTGAATCTTTTATTCTGATTAGAAAACTAACAATAAGTATACAAACCTTACTTATAAATTTTAGCTAGCAGTACATATTTTGGCTGTATTATGAGTGCGTCCCTCAAATTCATCGCAGACGGGATCGGCTGCGCAGCCTTGTCAGACATCTCGCGAAATGATTAGGGTGCGCTGAGAGCTTACTCAAGCATTTTACTTTTTGTTCCTTGACTGGGAGGATTTTTAAGGGTTTTGAAGGGCTAGTTGCGCTGTTGCTTGCATTGGAGCGGCTGAGAAAAGCTGTATCATCAGCAAAGGTAGATGTTGTCAATCGGCTACTTATGGGGATGTCTGCTGTGAATAGCACGTACAGTGTTGGTCCAAGTACGCTGCCCCGTGGAACACCAGCTTCAATACTGTGTTCGTCAGTAATTGCAGTGTTACATCTTACTGCGAACTTCCTGTCGTAGAGGTACGACTTAAGCAGCTTATGTGTGTTGTTTGGGAGCATTGTTTTGATCTTATTCATCAGACATTCCAACCAAACTTTGTCGAATGCCTGAGAAAAATCCAGAAATATTGCAGTGCAGTATTCCTGATTTTCGAATCTGCTCAATTGATCCGTGCTTTTCACGAAAGCCAAATCCGATACAGCAAACATTTTTCAAAAAGTTTTGATAGACACGATAATAAGCTTATAGGTCTATACGACGCGGGAACTGTGTGATCTTTTCCCGGCTTTGGTATCATTATGATGATTGACTTTTTCCATCTGTCTGGATAGTGGCCAAGTTTGGTGATAGTATTGAAAAGCTGGGCAATGATGCAGACCGCACAGTCAGGAAGCTCAATCATCATCTTTGGTATTATTTGGTCACCGCCTGGAGAGTTTTTTGGCCTCAGTTGCTCTTAAATGATTCTAACGATTTCATTCGGGCTGAACTTGACTGGCTCATGTTGAAGCTGAGAGCCGTTTGAAGCAGTCGGTAGTGCAAACGATTTTGTTTCAGGATTAAATTGAAACACTTTTTGATAGTGAGTAGCAAATGTGCTTGCTCTTTCTTCATCGCAGCGGATCCAGCCGCCTGCGCGGTTTCTTATAAGCATTACTATTTCTATCGGCGAGCTTAGAGTTTTGTGAGCTCTCCACAGTGAGTTTTTCGTACTGGTGGTTGATAATTGTTCAATATAACGGCGTTGAGATTGTTCTTCTTCGTGCTTTAACTCTTTGGTGATTTCACATGTGTCGTCTTTAAGTTTTGCTTCGCCGTCTGCGATCTGTTCGTAAATTGTAAATTTGTCTTCTTTTGGTTGTTTTAGGAAGAAATTTACGCCGAGTTTGGCCAAGGCTCACGTTACAAGAAATATTTATAATTGCTTAAACATATTAGCGGGGTGGTGGTAAGTTTCGTTAGCGACGTAAAACCGGGGGTCGCGCTGCAGAAACGACTGGGCAATCAGGGAGGCGCTCGGGGTCGAACCACCGCACAGGTACCACTTACAACACTGGTATTGGTCCTCGCGAATCGAGGATTTATCTGCTGATTAGCGGGCTCGCATCACGTTACAACACCGTCATCGCGATACCGAACCGGCTGGGTGATTGGGAAAGCGTACGGGGGGAACCTCCGCACAGATACCACTGATCACACAGATTCCACTCTTCGCAAATCGAGAAGCGCGAACCGACGCGATAAAAACGTATCGCCATTTACATATACTAACACTATCTGCTTATTGTATGCATACGTGCATGTTTAATTTCTAGGGAAATCTGTCCGCGCTGGTTCTCTTCCTATTTGCAATATTTTTGACCACTTTCGCTCGGGTTCTTCGATGTACAAATCTTTGTCACGGCCAGCCGTTTGCCGTTTGAAGATCTAATTTGGACATTTAAATTAATTCGACTCAAAAGAAATGATTTAGTAGATTAGTAATAAATATTACTCCATGGAAGAAGTGGGGAAGGGCGTTTTATTAAAAGAAGTCTACTTGATTACAAGGGTAAGTCACTTTCAGGAACCAAGTTAAAACTTCTAAGGGCAAATAGAAGGAATTTCTTCTGCACAGATTCAATTTTATCCTGGTGAATCCTGTATTGCAGGGACCACACACAAGATCTTTAGGATGGGACGAGCTAGGGATGTATAAAGCGTTTTAGTGGTGTAGGGATCATTCAACTCTTTCGACCACCGCTTGATAAAGCCAATGACATTAATGGCCTTGCTGACCATCGACGCTACATGAGAGTCAAAATTGAATTTTCGATCAAGAATAATGCCTAAATCATTAATTTCAATTACGCGATCATGTGGTGAACCATCCAGCAAGTAGTGAACAATATGAGGGGTACTTCTACAAAAAGACATGATTAAATTTAAATTGACTAAGTTATAACGGCACCACGCCGACCCCGAAATCCGACTGTAGTAAGTTACACAGAGAATGATCACTATTGGTATAACAGAGCTTCACATCATCAGTTAACATATAAGATTTAGTAATAACAACTGGAAGACCGTTAATAAACAGATTAAATAGCAAAGGTCCAAGGTGACTGCCCTGGGGAACACAAGAGGTTACAAAAAATAGGTTTTGATACAGACGATTTAAAAACAACTTTTTGTGTTTGACCACACAAGTACTCCGAAAGCCAGAATAAAAGTTTTGCTGGAAATCCAATAATGTTCAATTTGTGAAGCAACAGAGAATGACTTACAGAATCAAATGCCTTACTAAAATCGGTGAAAACAACGTCCCTGAAACCCTTTGATAACAAGCGAAGTGAATTCAAGAAGGTTAGTGGTAGTAGATCTACTCCTTACAAAACCGTGTTGATAAGGCGATATAATCGAACTAAGTATGTGTTGCAATTGAGAATTCATTATTTGTTCAAAGACTTTCGGAATGGCAGACAATTTGTACATACTATAATTTTTAAAGATAGACCTAGAAGAATTTTTATGGAGTGGAATAATAAAAGATTCCTTCCATATAGCAGGATACACAGTTGAGTCAACCGACAAGTTAAATAATTTATGTAAGATTTTACAAAGTGAATCCGCACAGTATCTAAGTATACAACCTGGCACTCCATCACGACCAAGCAAGTAGCCGGGTTTGATAGAGTTAAGGTCATTTAGTAGCATACACTCCATAATAGTTGGAATATATATGCAATTTGACGTTTGAACTTGAAAAGGATAGGAATGACTGTGACTATAAAAACTCGATGAGTGTACCGCTTGAAAATACACAGCAAAAAGATCGGCCACTGCCACTGGCAAGCATGAGGAATTACGTTTTGAGTTAACAAATTTATTAAACTGTTTAGGATCACGGGAAAATTTAATCCACAGCGATTAAGATAATTACTATAGTAGGATTTTTCAACAGAAATAAATTTAGACTTTACGAAGATAAAGCTATAGTAGTTCCCGATTTTTAAAATTTTTTTTTTGATCTTGTCTTCGCGTTTTTGAATTTTGATAGTTCCGGCGTGGACCAAGGTGGTTTATTATCACTTGTAGCACAAGTGAGGGAAAGCACAAATATCCTGTAAGGTAGCGTTTCCCGGGCTGAGGTAGCTCAGCCTCTCCAGGGCCACCTTACAAAGAAATTTGTAATTAGTGCCGGGACCGTAAGGCTGGGAAAAGTATAATGCCGTGCTTGAAAATAGTTAATAGTGTGGCGGGGATGATGACAAAAAGGTTCACCGGTGATCCGGTGTCTACTGGTTTTCGGCAAAAGAGTCAAACCCGCCGCATGACTACCCTTTGCTCTCTTCCAACTTGACTGCTCCCGGTGAGAAACCAAAAGGCCGCACCAAGTTAGGAAGAGTGGGCAAATGCCGCTCTGGAGCCCCCGCTCAACTAGGCCTTAGTATTGCCAAGGTATAGTTGGCGGCAGTCCCACAACGGTTGGTTAGCCACGCGCTCAATTTTTAATGGCGTCTTGGAAAACGCATGGGTCTGAGAGGTTTCACTAGTTATCTACAATAATAAATCACCGTCGCACTTAATGAATCATTTAATCTCTTTTCATCATGGTTTTAGTCTCACTAGCCCTGCCTAATCGCACCAAACTATGTGAAATATTGGAAAGAAAGAGGGAGAAAGCGAGAAGGCTGTTCGCTCGCTTACCCTGGCTTTGATGATTCGGCGGCGTGGGCGTGGTTGCCGCTTGTCGTTGCTCTTGTCCTGCGCTGGCTGCTCCCGTGGTGGGGGTTCTTGGCCGTGGATCCTGCCTTGGTGTTTTCCTGGAATTTGCTCTGTCGCCTCGCTGGTGTGTTTCCCTTTTTGCGTACTTGCACTTTTGTTCACTTTGGATTGTTGCGCATTTGCGACTTATCACGGGCCCTGCCCTGGCGTAACTGCTCTGTCCGCGGTCAAGGCGGTCGCCTTGTACCCTTTTCCGTCGCTGCTGCTGCTTATGATCTGTCGCTGGCTGCTGCGCTGTCGGCGTCAGAGGCTCGTGCCATTCTGCCGTCGCCACTGCCATTGTCTCTTCGTCCCTGTCTGTTCGCTGACCTGCTTCCCACGCTGCCGGCGCCCTTGCTGTTGCTATCGCTGCTACTTGTCGCGTGGCTCGCGCCGTTCGGCTTCCGCTGCCGATCGCGCTGCCGGCGTCTCGCGGCTCTTGCCATTCTGCCGCTGTAAGTGGCCTCACTGTCGGCGTTGTTTGTGGCTCGTGTCATTCTGCTGCTGTCGTTGTTCCTCTCTGTGTCTCCTTCCTTCCTCCGTGTCGTCTCCTCTGCTCGCCGTCCCTGTTGATCTAATGCCCTGTAATAAATGCTACTGTTTCGCTTAACGTGGTCAACTAGCGATATATATTACATTCAAACTTAACTTGCCTATGGGCCCTTCTAGGGATATATCTCCTTATGCCTACCCATTACCACTTAACTTAACTTATACTTATACTTAAAAATGTGACTCGTCACAATCCAAAGGTGAATTCAAGATCTTATAAAATATGGCAATGATATTTTTTTTTAATCACAAGAATAAAGGTGAGAATAATTAGTATGTTTAAGAAGATCATTGAATTTAGTAAAGCTAGTTATACGAAAACAACTGACTGTTAAAGATTTATTAGTTGCAGGTCTAGGGTTTCGAATTTCAAAGGACTATTATCTTCCGTAAGCACTAGAGAGATACTCTACTAACGTTTCAGCAATCTGTGCCCGAAACAATACACACCCTACTAACTTGCGATAAGCCCATCTCCAGAAGGCTATCGATAAAATCATGAGAAGTGGCTTGTAATTGCGCCGAAGATGTGTCATTCACAGACTAGACAACATGTGGAAGAATAAAATCATCAACCACTATAAGATGATCCATATCTTTCAAAAATGTCTAAACAAGTTGCAGGGCACTCAGATGGGACAAAACTTTTCAGAACAAATTTTCGAGAACAGTTCAGGAGGAGCACTCAACTTTAAAAAAGATATATATTTTTAAATTTAAACTTTTCAACAACAATAAGTGGGGAATCAATTTTTCTTTTAATATATGCACTAACATCATCCGACTAAAAATCGAAAGTAAAATTTATTGAGAGGCACCACAATACGAGGCTTGTGAGCCCCAGCTATACCTTCAGTAGGATTAATAGGCACACAAGCTGTTGAACCGGGGCTCATGCATAGTATCGGATGTTAAGTTATTAGTGGCAAGGTTATTGTTGGAATTTCTCGCCGGTGAGTAAAATAACATTAATGGGCTAGCAATAGGACCCGTTGGGGGATTAATACTAGACACCAGAAGTGGCTTGGTGGGCAAGACGGGTGGGACAGTAGGCGGATAAGGACCTACGTGAGTCTGCCGTATGTATTGGAAAGTTTCCTTCTCCACCTCATTGCAGAACTCACAATACAATTTAAGGGTTGTATCAGCTACTTAACAGTCCCTGATTTTGGCAGTGAAGCCAGTTCATTTCATGTGGATCATGTTGTCGCACCAAATAAGCATTTTAAATAATGTCAATAGTTTTATATGATAGTTGATATGCGAAAACAAAACAAGGTAGGGCGCAAGTATGTAAGTATTAATGTGTCGATGCAATGAGCACGATAAAACGGTAAAGATCAAGAGCATACACGTATATTTTCTTATATTTTTAAAGCACTGCAGCGTCAGTTCTACTGCAATTTAAAATCAGTATTAAGTCGGCAAAATTTAATTCTGCACACGTTAATATAATATGATAATAAAACTCCGTACACAAACACAAGAAGTTAATAAATTAAATTAATTTAAACTAAATTAATGGAGTTGGTGGGTGTGGCTCAAATTTTTGATGCAAATAGCTATCGCCTTACCAGCTATGGTAACTCTAGCTGCAAGGATTTCGGAAATATGTGGATTTATCGGTTTGCAGTTATCGAATTTATCGATTCCCCAGCCCCTCGTTGGCGCAGAAACCCAATTTTGACACCTTATCGGTCGCTCCCATAGACAACAGACCGACGAACAGACACTATGACGGAAATTGGACGTAATCAATATAATCATTATCTTCGGTTTCGAGTATCAAAAGCTCAATTTAAGTTTTAAAACTATGGCATTTACTTTTTGAACATTTCTTTAGGTTTTGTAATGTAGCCGATAAATTTTGCGGCTCTTACTTTTATCCCGTTAAACTTGCGGATTTTCCCAAGAGTCGTAGGTCTTACATTTCTTAGTTTACGATAGGCAATAAAACCAAAAGTTTTATAAGTCTACCTCAGAGCTTCTTTTTAATTAAAGAAGTTTCTACTCATATCCGTGACAATGATATTTTTATCGTACTGGGTGACTTTAATTAACCGACCATCCCCTGGTTTTCATCAGACACCATAAATTATCTTGTACCGTCTGCCCAGCATGACTTCTTAGAAGCCATGCTTGATCTTCCATTGTTTCAGATCAATTCAATTTCTAATCATTTGAGTAGAACTCTCGATCTTGTATTTATTAACAACCCCTATATTGCCAATGTCTCTAGGTGATCCCCTCTGTCTGTCCCTGAGGATTCATATCATCCTACCTTAGAAGTTACATTGTGTTTTAGCAATCCTGTTATGTCTTTCCTTCAGTGTCTTACCTGCCTCGCCGTTGCTTTTGCAGGGGAAATTACTCATTGTTAAATCAACGTATTCTGGCAACTGATAGGTCTTTTATATATGATTCGGTTGATATAAATATTGCCCTAAAATCTTTTTATATCACCTTAAATTCCCTATTGGACGAATGTGTCCCTTACATAATAATAAATCTAAATATTATAAAAAATGTAGCAGGTCTGGCTTGAGTGCTGATTTGTCTAAATACATTATAGCCAAATCAAACTTTCTTCTCCTGAATTCTCATTGCTATGAGAATTACCTTATTTGTTGAAAACGGCAATTTACGCTAAATCCCAAACAATTTTATAATTTTTGTAATTCTAATTTTTGCTAATTTTTTCCAATCAACTTACTCTTCTGCATCCCCTATTAACATACCTTACCCTTATAACATTGCTTCTACAAATTATATTCCTGTTTCTGTCATCTCTCGGTCCACTCTGCTTTCAGCTTTAAATTCTAAAGAATCTTTTATAATCCCACTTCACAAAAAAGGTGGGAAGTTCAATATTGAAAATTATAGCGGCATTGCAAAATTGACCGCTATCCCAAAATTATTTGAAAAAATTATCACTTCATCTTTGCAACATTTCTGCAAATCAGACTTATCCCCTACTCAGCACGGCTTCGTAAAAAATCGGTCAACCATGACCAATTTATTAGAATTCACATCTTTAGTAAATGATGCTTTCCTCTCGAAAATGCAAACTGACGTCATTTACACTGACTTCAGTAAAACTTTCGACTCTGTACACCATGACCTATTACATCTCAAGCTTTTCCGTATTGGTTTCCCTCTTGGATTTCTTCTTGTTTAAAGGGTAGGACACAAAGAGTCCTCCTAAGATAGCTACTTCAATACAAGTTCAGGTTACTTCTGGAGTACCTTAGGGTAGTCATCTTGGTTCTTTATTCTTCACTCTATTATAAATGATCTTCCCTCTGTTTTATCACATTCTCGCATTCTCATGTAGGTAGACGATGTGAAACTTATTTTCTCCTACTGTAATTCTCTGAATCATACTCGCTTACAAGATGATTTAAATTCAATGCAACTTTGGTGTAAGACTAACCAGTTGCTTCTCAATTGTTCTAAATGTATGTTTATGACTTTCAGCCGAAATAGCCATTTCATTACTAGCTACTCAATTGACAGTACCCCGTTGCAACGTATTCTTACAGTCAAGGACCTTGGTGTTATTTTTGACTCCAAACTCTCATTCGGCCTTCATATTTATACTATTGTTAATGAGGCCATAGGTGTTCTTGGTTTCATTAAACGTTGGTGTAAAGAGTTTAACGATCCTTACGTTACGAAAGCTCTGTACACTTGCCTTGTCCGCCCTATCCTAGAGTACTGCTCTTGTGTATGGAGCCCCCAGTATAGAAATAACCAGGATCGTATAGAATATAATAACCTACACTTTCCTTCATATTCCAGTAGGCTTCTTCTCCTTAACCTCCCGTCGTTGAACAATCGTAGGATAGTCCTTGGTGTTGCCCTCCTGCACAAGTGGATTGCTGGCGATATAGATTCTGCTTTTTCTTTTAGGTCATCTCCATTTCTCTATTCCTTCCAGACCTACTAGAAACTTTCACCCGTTATTTTTGAAAACGTGCACTACAGATTACGCTATGCACAATCCATTTCGTATTTTATGCTTTCAATTCAATAACTTATACCATGTGTTCTCTAATGAGACCTCACTCTCCCTAATCAAATCATTGCTTTCAGTATATCTTCGAGAAGTTAATGACCGCTCTCAGCTATGAAACGGGGCTTAGATTGATGGACTGGCTTAATTATTTTCCTCCAACGGGTCATTAATTTCCCTTTAACCTATTTCTATTTTATACACTATTCTATTTTATATATATTTATATTATAAAATATTTTGTATTCTATTTTATTTATTTATTTTTTTTACTTTTATGTTTACTACTTGTCACATTTAAGTTTTTCTTTTCTATTTTCTACCAACATCTCTGTTTTAAGTTTAGAGTCTTATAATGTCACTGACAATTTAGGCTGTGGAAAGGGGCATAGCTGGCCGGACTGGCAAATAAAACTCCCCCATCGGTCGGTGATGTTATTAGACATTTTTGTTGTCTGCTTAGGCTTTTTACTTCTATTATTTTATTGTAACTTATTTTTGATTAGTTGACTCTAGATTTGTCAACAATTATTAATAAAATAAAAAAAAAATAAAATAAAAAAAATACAAACAAAGGACAAAAATAATTTTGCTCACTTAAGGCCACTTAAAATTAAAAATACTCCTAACGAGTAATCGAATTGCTGGACTTGAATGATTTCGATTTGTATGAATTGTTAGTAGCTTAAGGCTCAGTTACCCGAAATTAACTTGACTTGAACTTAGCTTGACTTGAATTTGAAAATGAACTTAACTTGAACTTGAAATTCTAGCAATTACCCGAACTTAACAAAACGTGAACTTAACAAAACGTGAACTTAACAAACGTGACCTTTACTTGAACCTGAACGTGAACTTGAATGCGACCGTGCGCATGAACTTATCGAACAGCTGTGAGTCACTGTTTTGATATTATCAGATTTGAGCGGGTTTTATAGAACAAAAATAAATAATTTAAATAAAAAATAATAATGAAATGAAAAAAAAAACAAGTGCCGCATAGTTAGTTTTGGCTATGCCAAGACTATGATACCCATGGATTAATTTTTATTTTATTTTTATTGTTCGTGTGCGACAACAACAACAACAATTTGACAATTTTTGCGTTATACCACTTTTGAAGCAAATGAGCTATATGGAGGTACTTGAAAGTGCACGACAGCAACAACAATTGATAGTACGATATGGTCAATTTGTATGGTGGCTATGTCGAAGAATGGTCCGAGCGGGATGAAATTTCATAGTGAACAAACCCGACATGATCTAAGCAATCTGTGAAAGTTTCATCAAGATCGGTTCAGCAGTTTGGCCGGAAATCGTGTTGATATGGTAAATTTGTATGGTGGCTATGGCGTAGAATGCTCCGATCGGGATAAAATTTCATAGTGAAAAAACCCGACATGATCTAAGCAATCTGTGAAAGTTTCATCAAGATCGGTTCAGCAGTTTGGCCGGAAATCGTGTTGAAACAGACAGACGGACGGACGGACACGCGGAAATCAATTCTTGAGCTCGTCCTCATCATTTTGATATATAGTTTATGGGGTCTCCCATCATTCCTTTAAGGCGTTACAGATGCATGTCAAACTCAATATACCCTGTTTCACATGTGTGAAGGGTATAAAAAAAAAAAAATTTGCCTATGCTCATCCATTTTAGCTGCTCATCAATCAGCTGTGTGAACTGAAACATGACCGTAAGTTTAACTTAACGTGAACTAACTTGAACAAGAACTTGAAATTCTGTTTTCTGCAGGTTGTCAAGTTACGTCCAGTCAAGTCAAGTTAAGTTGAGGGTAACCAGCAAGCAGTGTTTTTCGTTAAGTTGAATTGATCAGCTGTTTCTTAAGTTCAAGTTCAAGTCAAGTTAAGTTCGGGTAACTGAGCCTTTAGTCATCCTTCGTGATGATTCGTCATTAGTATAATTTTTTCAATAGATTTTCGTTTATTTAAAGGTGATCAACAGTCTGCACTGCAACTGGCTATCAGTTGTCATTTACCCAATGTCGTTGATGCATTATGCATTAAGGGTGTGGATCTTGGTGCTTTAGACAATACCTCAGATCCGCCATTATGGACAGCCCTTGAATTGGAATTTGAAGATGTGGCGCAAATTCTTGTACGACATGGGGTTGACACCGATTGTTGGAGGCAAGGGCCAGAGGGTTGCCAGCAAACTTTGTTACACCGTGCAATTGATGAAAACAAAGAGGCCACAGCAGTTTTTCTTGTTCGCAACCAATGCGATATAGACTCACCGCGACAATTTGGTCCGGACGGGTTGGGCGGAGATGAAGCACGTGACAAAGCCTCACCCTTACATCTCTGTTGCCAATGGAATCTCACAAAGGTTGTTCAAGCACTGATTGATCATGGTGCTAACGTAAACACTTTGGATGTTAATGACAAAACCGCTCTACACATCGCTATTGAGAACCAATTTGAAGATATAATAAATATTCTCCTATGCCATCCGGGTATAGATTTAAAGTTGCGAGACAAATCAGGACTTACACCATTTGCCACTGCTTTAGCAATACGCAATCATAAAGCTGCACAGCGAATACTCGATCGACTCCCAAATGCCGCTGAAATAATGGATCAACGTGGTCGTAACTTTCTACATGTGGCAATATTAAAAGACGACCTTGAAAG
This sequence comes from Scaptomyza montana, assembly GCA_018904305.1. Taxonomy (NCBI): domain Eukaryota; kingdom Metazoa; phylum Arthropoda; class Insecta; order Diptera; family Drosophilidae; genus Scaptomyza; species Scaptomyza montana. The sequence goes on along the minus strand of JAEIGR010000147.1, from coordinate 189,208 downwards.
TGTACTTTTTTTGTTGGCTATACAAGTGGATGTTAATTCGCGTGTCCACGACGCCTATCAATCGACTTCACTTCACCTGGCAGCTGCATCAAAAAATGAAATGATAATGCGAAACCTCATTTTAGCAGGAGCTCGAGTAAATGAACGAGACGCTGTCCAGAAAATGCCACTTCATGTAGCTATTGAACGTGGAAACCTTTCTGCAGTTTCAGCGTTGATCCAAAATAATGCAGACTTTGACGCAACAGATGCTGATGGAAATAACGCATTACACCTTGCGGTGCACAGTGGTCAACTTGCTATTGTCCGAGAGCTACTTACCGAATCGCGGGTAAACGCTGAAGCGTTCAATGTCAAGGGTCGAAATCCGTTGCATGACTTATGTAGGGTTGGCGAAGACAATTCTGGAGCAGCTATTTGTGAGCTATTTCTTGAATGTATGCCGAAGTATCCAATTAATGTTCCGGACACGGACGGAAACACACCATTACTTCTTTCATTCATGCGAGGTCAGGCACCTCTTTGTAAAGTACTCGTAAAAGTAGGTGCCTGTCTTGGCGCTCAAAACCGCGAAGGGATAAGTATTTTCAATTACAAACTCGCTACAGATCAACTGCTTAGCAAATTGTTGGACCAATTACCACAGGAGTCACCGTGGGCGGAATCAGAATTGTGTCAAGAATGTGGTTTAAAGTTTTCACTTACCATAAGAAGGCATCACTGGTAAGTGATAAAAACATATATTTACAAAAAAGTAAATAACTCAAGGTACCAAATTAGAACCGTTAATAGTATCCCCTTAATCCAGTATAACACTGTTATAGAATGGACACTGTTTTTGAACCAGTCCACTATTTATGTGAAAGCAGCGTTGCCTCCGTACAATCGCATTATATACCGAAGGTAAAGACTATATTGGTTTTGTGCAATGTCCGTCATTGGATCTGTCCGTCTGTCCGTCCGTATGGTTGCAAGTGTTTTCCACACCCTTCAAGCTAGAGACTTGAAACTTTCCCATTCTCTTTATCTATGGGATAGTAAATTAAAGTGTCAAGATTGGGGTTCTACGATAACTGGGGGGCTGGCAAATCGATAAATTCGATAGCTGAAAACCGATAAATCCACATATTTCGCACATCCTTGCAGCTAGAACTACCAAATTTGGTAAGAAGATAGCTACTAGCAACCCCCAAAAAACGGCATCAAAAATTTAACAAAAAGATAGCAATTGACATCCCACAAAGATCTGCAAACAAAATTTGGATGCCACGCCCACCCATACCGCCCCCAGCCAGCCTCCCTCTCCCTACCTTTTACAAACTTCGAGCTAGAGTCACCAAGTTTGGTATGAAGATAGCAATTGACATACCACAAAGATCTGCAGCAAAAGTTTGGATGCCACGCCCACCCATACCGCACCCAGCCCCCCTTGACCCACCTTTTATAAACTTTGAGCTAGAGTCACCAAGTTTGGAAGGAAGATAGCTGGTTGCATCCCCATCTGCATCGGAGAATCTTTAAGGCAGAGTATACCTCTGCCGCATCCGAACCGTATTGCAATCGGGCCTCTTTTTACCGGTTTTAATACTGGAAACAAGTATACCGCAGTCGGTTGCGTCCGACTGCAACGTTTCCACTTGTTTAATTTTTGTCTTTTTTGATGTAAATATTTTTCTGTTACGAATTTTTTCCAGATCATAACTGGAACGCTTATACGTATTCGATCTCCATATAACTAATTTCATTTTTCTTTTCTAATGAAATTTGTTTAAGCATGTTTTTAAAGGCGTCTTTTAAGCTTTCTCGTTTAAATTTTGATCGTAACGTACTTGCGTTTTGACGCCAGTTGGACACGTATTCAGATTATTGAAAAATCAAAGTACTAGCTGTTGCGCCCGGCATGAAGCTTAAAGCTCGGCAAAAAAAAAATTATAAAAAAATGTTGTGCATGTACACTTGTAAAAGTGTATGTCTGCTTCTTAGCAATAAAGTACATACAAAAATTAGTGAATGATGTGCTGTGAAATTGAAATGTCATATTTTTATGAACTCGCTTTTTTTGGAAAGATTAATAATAACGTGAGTTCAAATGTAATTGCAGCACTTAACGTGCTTAAAGTACTTATTGAGAAAGAAAAGTGAAAAAACCACAGGCATACAAAAATAACTAATTATTTTAAATTAAGCTCTACATAAAATCACAAATTTTCCAACAGTTTTATTTAACGAAGTTTTGTTTTGTCCCTTGAAATTCTTTTCAAGCGAGTTCGACTGAAATTAATTTTCATATAATATATGATAAAATAATAATTTTCAATTACATTTAAATGTGTTTTAAACACATATACATATGATGTTATAAATAGTTTTTAAGAAGTAATTTATATTTATTTATTGTCAGCTAAGAGCAGCTGACATTAAAATGAAATCAAAATTAATTTAAATGAAAAATAGTTAAATTAAGTAAAATATAGAACAATATATAAATCTGAAAATTAAATTTCGGTAAAAAATTTAAAAGATAACGTTAAAGCTCAATATAATATAATAATTAATTTATAATAATAGTAGTGCAACATTTGTTGCGTGGATTGGGAAAAATCCATAAAAATCCAATCAGACCAGTGTAAGACCTAATTGGGGCATTTAATTTAATTCGACTCAAAAGAACTGATGAGTCGATTTCACCATTAAGTAGGTTAGTAATAAATAATACTCCTTCTACGGTTCTACGGTTTAACAGGGAGGAACGATTTATTAAAAGGAGTCTACTTGAATACGGGGGTAGGTCTAATCCAGGAACCCAGTTAAAACTTCTTCAGGCAAAAAGAAGAAATTTCTTCTGCACAGGTTCAATTCTATCCTGGTGAAATCCATACTCCAGGATGGGACGTACAAGGGATGTATAAAACGTTTTAGTGGTGTAGGGATCGTTAAACTCTTTGGACCACCGCTTGATGAAGCCAATGACATTAATGGCCTTATTGACCATAGATGAAATATGAGCGTCAAACTTTAACTTAGGATCAAGAATAACGCCTAAATCTTTAATTTTAAACACGCGGTCAAGTGGTGAAGCATCAAGCAAGTAAGGAGCGGTATGAGGGGTTAGGTTACGTAAAGTTGGAGCGGTAGTGAGAGGTTCGAAGAACCATCCACTCACATAGGCCATGTATTGGCCCGTTGTGGTGCCGCGTTTTGGACTTTATCCAAAAACCGTCTACCCAGAGTGTGTCACACCACTTTCGAGGGCGTGGTCCCAGCCCGAGGCTAGAATAAAAGACAGGATATTTTTCGGCTTAATATCTGCCAATTGAGTGAAGTCCGATAAAAAGAAAGAATCAAGATAGCGATTTCGTTTTTTGCAGAGTGCCGGACAGTCGCAGAAAAGATGGGAAACCGTTTACTCCTCCTCCTCGTCCCGACAGCTTCTGCAGAAATCGTTAGAAGGGTCTAGAAGTTTCGCTGCGTGAGTTCCCACTAGCCAGTGCCCCGCAATGGCTCTAATTACGGAAGCACAGCCTACTCTGGTTAGGTGGATTAGGCCTAAAGAGCGCTGCTTGCAGCGCGTTGGCCAGGTTTGCCTAGCAATCCTACCTGTGGCGGTGGTAAGCTGCCATCTCTTGTGAGCTTCGAGTTCGAAGTGCGATCGAACTCTGAGCTTACAGCTGGCCATGGGAATACCCCAGCCCTCCTTATCTGTGAGGAGTGGCATGGTAGTGCCATGCCTTGCCAGCTCGTCTGCTTTGCAGTTGGCCTCGATGTCGTTATGTCCGGGCACCAAAATGAGGTATAAATCGAACTGCTCTGCCATCCCCTGTAGAGATCTGGGGCAGTTTGTGACAGATATCGAATTTGATGATATCGCCTTTAGTGATTTGATAGCCGCCGGGCTATCAGAAAATATGCAGATCCTAGCTGGAATGAGGTTTTGAGGAATTCTTGGGGACAACAAAAGTCCGTGTTTGAGGGTATGAGTGAGTTTTCCACAAGAATATTAGAGTGTTCGTAAGTCCGCTCGGACCACTGCTTGGTTTCCCTCATGCGTAGAGCAGAGAGAGTTGCTATTAATTTCCCCATCATGTCTATTGGTAGAAGATTAAGTGTATTGTCAAGGGCCTCAGTTGGGGTCGTTCTGACTGACACTCCGTATAGTAGGATGGGCCGAACGATGGCTGTGTACAGCCACAGCGTGACGTAGGGTGCCATTCCCCATTTCAGTCCAATGGACTTCTTGTATGTACTTCCAATGGCCTTCTTAACCCGTTACTGAGGGGTACTTCTAAAAAAAGACATGACTACATTTAGAACAATTTAAATTGAGTAAGTTAGAGCGACACCAGGCCGACAATGCACCCAGATCCGACTATAGCAAATTACACAGAGAAGCATCATTGTAGGTGAAACATAGTTTTACATCATCAGCAAACATATATACAAAAGAGTTAGAGCTGTTATTAACAGCTGGAAGATCGTTAATAAACAAATTTAATAACAAAGGTCCATTGACTACCCTGGGGAACACCAGAGGTAACTAAAATAGGTTCAGATACAGACGATTTAAAAACTAATTTTTGTGTTCGACCACACAAGTACTCCGAAAGACACAATAAAAAATTTACGGCCTGTGTTAGATCACACGGGCGCATAGGTTAACCGTAGAATACGTCATTTTGTGCAACAAAAATTATGAAAGTAAACATAGTATTTATATGATTTGAAATTTAAATACATTACATTGTACCTGTTGCGTTTGTTGTTGTTACAGTTCTTGTTGATCTTCTCGTTGGTCTTCTCGCTGCAATTGTTGTTGTTGACGCTGAAATAGATATTACTTCCATAAGTATAAAAATATAAAATTATAAAACGCATACTGTTTGTACCTGTGTCATGTGTAGTAGTTGCATCTGTAGTTGTTGCAACTGTAGTTGTTGTTGTTGTTGCAACTGTAGTTGTTGTTGTTGTTGCAAATGTAGTTGTTGTTGTTGCAACTGTAGTTGTTGTTGTTGTTGTTGAATTTACTGTCGGCTCTACAGTATATATTAATTCAACCGCTGAAATGGATATTACTTCTATATGTATAAAAAAGTAACATTATAAAAGCATATTATTTCTACCTGTGTCATTTGCAGTTGTTGCATCTGAAGTTGTTGTCGGCTCTATACTAGAAATTAATTCTACAATACAAATTGAATTATATAAAAACACGCTGTTTGTACCAATTGGGTTCATGATGGCGGAGTCTTCTATAGAGTCATCTTCGAATATTTAATTTTAAAACACAACTTACCTGATCTTCTACTCCGTAAATTGTACATTCTTTTACGCTGCGCAAAAGTATTTTTTTTCACAGGCGGCATTTTTTAAAATTTATTTTATGAAGTAAGTTCATGCATGAGTTGCAAAAATCAAAGCTGCTACCGTAAAGACAAACTTTCTTATAGTCAACACTATCGATAGTTTATTTCCCGTTATTTAGTAGCCACTGCTGCCCTCGATAGTGGCAGCGATAGTGTAAGACCATAGATTGTCCGATAGTTCCATCGATTGTTTGCTGAGCTGAGACGAACAGTGCAAGCATATGCACATGCTATCAGCTATCGCACTCACTCACACTTATTGGTTACATCACTAATACTAATATACACACATTTGAAATAAATTTAATTATGACCAAACATCTTAATGAAATTTCAGCACTTAGAAAATATCAATCATGACCGCATATATATCAAACGAAAGGAAATCGAGTCTATTTTATATTGAGAAAAAATTAAACAAATTCATCAGGGAGTTTTTAAGCAATTTGCAATTAAAAAAAAAGTAATGATTTTTGCACTGGTTTTTTGCCTTAAAAAGTTATAAATTTGGCAAAAGTATATAAAATTTGAATGTAGGAATGTTTGTTTAACTTATCTCAACTTATATTCCAAAACTCTAAAGTAATTGATGAATTATTGAGAGCGCTAGACCAATTTAAAGTCTTCAAAATGAAGCAAAAATATACATATTTTTGGTTTCAATTTTTTAATAGAAAATGTAATCAATACATATATTAATATACATTTATTGAAAGCTTGAAGCCTTGGCTTTTAAATGAAACTAATTTGAGGAAAATTGATCCATTAGTTCATGAGCAATAAGCGATTTTGTGAACCTCTCTTATTACAACAACAACTTTTTTGTGTTGAGACTTCATTATCGTAAGGTAAGACGTATTCTACGTCAAAATTTTGCTGGAAATCCAATAATGTTAAATTTTGGAAGCAACAGAGAATGACTTACAGAATCAAATGCCTTACTAAAATCGGTGTAAACAACGTCAGTTTGCATTTTTTCCTTAAACCCTTTGATAACAAGCGAAGTGAATTCAAGAAGGTTAGTGGTAGTAGATCTACGCCTAACAAAACCGTGTTGATAAGGCGATTTAATTGAACTACATGTGTGTTGCAATTGAGAACATATAATTTTTTCAAAGACTTTTGGAATGGCGGACAACTTGGATATACCCTTATAATTTTTAACGTTAGATATAGAAGAATTTTTATGGAGTGGAATAATAAGAGATTCCTTCCATATATCAGGAAACACAGTTGAGTCAACCGACAAGTTAAATAAGGGCACTCAGATGGGTTGAGTAAATGTTATTATCAGAACGAGGATTAATATAAGAACAAGTATCATAAAGTGAACGGCCGTCTAATAATATTTTAACACATAAAAACTCGTATGTCCGAGGAATTACAGGAGTCAACAGCAATGAGAACACCGCCCCCTTTCGCATCTGTACAAGTTATATTTAGAAAGAAAAACGGAATAATCAGAAATATCGGGTTTTAACCAGGTTTCTGTAAGTGCAACTATATGTGAATCAAAGGATAGGCTGTTAACATATAATTTAGCAATTTTAGTGTTAAGGAATCTAACATTTTGGTAGGCCAAGCTAATTAGTTTTTTGCCGACGAGGTGGAGGCCACAGGGTGGCTAACAGGCTGTTCACTAGTAATCCTAATGCCATTATTATTATAATTATCATTACGCCTATTCACATACTCCTTTACAACGAGCTGTGGCGGCCAAAACTTTTCAGAACAAATCGTCGAGAAAAGTTCGGGCGGAACACTCAACTTGAAAGAAGATATGCTTCGGGAATGTTTAAATTTAAATTTTTCAACCCTTATATATGGGGATTCGATATAACTTTTAATGTAGGCACTAACATCATCCGATGAAGTATCAGATGCTAGCCTAGACACGAAAATAAATTTATTAAGAGGCACAACAACAAGAGGCTTGTGAGCCCCAGTTGTACCTGCATTGGGATCACAAGCTGTTGAACCGATTTCATGCACAGGATCTGAAGAGAGGTTATGGTGATGGAGATTGTGATATGGAGAGTGATGGTTCTTGCCGGCGAATTAAATAACATTAATTGGCTAGCCGTTGGTTGATTAATGCTGGGCACCAGAAGGGGCTTTGTGGGCTGGATAGGTAGGACAGTAGGCGGATTAGGACCCGAAGTCTTTTTACGCATCGAAAATTCAGTCGTAACCTTGCCATTTTTGAAATTTTACTCAAGCTCTGTAAAGGACTTATGCAGTGCATTAAATGCAACATGCATAGCTTTGAAGCCTAACTGAGTCTGCCTCATGAATTTTGAAGATTCTTTCACCACCTCACTACAGACTCACAATACCATTTAAGGCCTGTGTCTGCAATCAAGCAGTCAATGATTTTGGCAGTAAAGCCAACACATTTCATATGGATCATGTCGCAGAATCCACACAGAATAAAATCTTGATTCGTTGTACCAACCAATTTGCAATTTTTACTGCAGCATACAAGCATTTTAAAAAGATGTAAATAATTTTACTAAGAAAATCGATATGCTAGAGCAAAACAAGGTGGAGTGCAAGTATGTATGTAAGTATTAACGTGTCGAAGCAATGAGCACGATACAACGGTTAAAATCAAGAGAGCGCTTGAGTGAGAGAGCGTGAGCGCGTAGGCAGATATTGTATACAACCGCCGGATAAGAGCGGACAAAGCGGGAGAGGTGCTGGAGAGCGAGAGCGAGTTCAAGAAAATAGACAAGCTGTTTGTTGTTAGTAGACGCAGAATATATGAATTACAAAATATATTAAACCGCAAATATATGGGTGTATGTATGTACGTATGCTCGTTTGTTTTATTTTTAAGCACTGCAGCGTCAATTCGACTGCAAATGAAATTAAAATGAATATTTAACAGGAACATTCAATAGTGCACGCGTTAATACATACAACGTACACTTGCGATCACTGTTAGAATTGTTTAAAATAAACCGAATAAAACACCGTACACAAACACAAGAAAACAATAAATTATTGAGAGCACTAAAAAACCCATACGTCACCAACGAAAGACAAAAGAAAGGATACTGATATACAAATTATGTAATTATGTATGTACTGACGACCATTGAAAACTATTATTAAATATAGAGAGCCGGCGGTAATTAATAATAATTTGTACCAGTAAACATAAACCTAGAAGTAATACTAGATTTCCAAGACAACCATAATTCGGTTTTGCAATTTCGGGTTTTTATACTCTTTACCAAAGGTAAACAGTATATTGGGGTTGTTCAATGTCCGTCATAGTGTCAGTCTGTCTATATGAACGCAACTTTTTTCGACACCCTTCAAGCTAGAGACTTGCAAATATCTTTGTCTATGGAACACATAAAGTGTCAAGTTTAGGATTCTACGATTACTGGGGGCTGGCAAATCGATAAATTTGATAATTACATATCGATAAATCCTTATATTTTCCACACTTTTACAGTGATTACAAAATTTGGTAAGAAGATTTCTATTTGCATCGTCCAAAATTTTCATCACAAACTTGAATGCCACGCCCACTCCTTCCGCCCTAAATTATGTAAAGTGTTAAGAAACTTTAGACTACATTTTTAAAAGCAGTAAATATTTAAATGAAATCGGTCAAGAAATACCAAAGATTTAGATGATTGAAGTTGTAATACGAACAATGCCTGTACGCGTAGTGTCTAGGATTCATTGCACTTTCTTGACGAGCTTTCTCGACTGGGGTCTTTTTACTTGTTAATTCTTCTTTTATGCTTAAATTATTAATTGCTGTAATAATATTTTATTTACAAACTAACAAAAAAACATTAACATATTTGTCCAACTATTTAAAAAATTTTTTTCAGTCGACACTGTGGTCGAGTTCTGTGCTATAAGTGTTCTAATAACGATGTACCCATTCTTAAATTTGGCATAAATAAACCTGTCAGGGTGTGCAACGTCTGCTTTGATGTTCTTCAAGGAGGAAGTTAAAATAGTTTACTACTCAAAGCATGCTTTTGGACCCATTTCTGCAAATTAATGCAAGGTATATTACTCTAAGAAAACTAATTTGTTTTAAACACTCATGTCATATTCGGTAGAGTGGATTAGTAATTTCGTTACTTATCGGCCTCTAGTTTTAAGGCCTGTACAGCTCCCGTAATGTAAAAACTTCATATCAAAAAATGGTCTCGTACAGCTTCAGTACCGTACTTACATTTTCGGTCTGCAGTTCTGTTGGTTACTGGTGGTACGGTAGTGTTGAACAATAAAAATGTTAAAATGTTATGTTAAAATGTTACGGGTAGTAAATAGCTTTCAGCAGCTATTTACGATTGTAAAAAAGCAACAACATGTCGGGCAAGAGCCGTCTTATACATTTTTCGGATAATATTAACAAGGTTGACCTAATTCAGGTTCCAATAGAGTCATACTTATTGTTTTGGCAGTCAATGCTGCACAAGAAGTATTTAATAAAAATATATTAATTAATTAATAAGATACAATTTAAATAACATATAAACTAGATTGTACTGCCACTGATCTATTACAGGGTATAGATCATTTAGGTGAATTTGCTTTGAGTCTTTTGAGTGGTTTCAGTTATGTTTAGCATAGTCTTTGGTAATCTCAGCTCTGCCCATCAAATATGGGTTCACTAAAATGCAACCGCCAGCAGCAGAGCGTTAGCTGTACTCAAACACAAAAGTAGCGCGCGTTGGTCGTGAATCATTATTTTGAAATCAAGTGTACAAAACACAGTTGCATTTCCGATTTATTTTGAGAAAGTTATTAGCCTACCGCCACAATTTGTGAATTTTTCAACACTTGTCGTTACAATCGTAAAACTCATGTGTACGGTACGGGAGCTGTACGGGGCTCATGCGTACAGGCCTTTAGTTTTCATTTTAACATAAAAGCGGCAGTAGTTTCATAGACAATAATGTGGCCTGTTATAGAGATAGCTCAGCCTACAATTAATTAATTTTTGTATCTAATACTAATGTTAAGTTGTTGTTTACATTAAAGTTGAACAATAACCGATATGAAACTAGAGGCCTAACTTTTGGTTATTTGTAAACAAGGAATTAATCAAATTAATAATATATGTATTTCACCTTATACATTTATCGTAATCAAAAAATAAAATGTACTTACAAATTTCTTTAGCTGTAAGAGGATATTTAGTTAAGAAGATTGTTTTTGAAAATGTCTTAATAACGTACATTCATGTGTACATTGTTTTTACTATAAAAATAATTGTAATTCAAAACTATTTTATATGTTTTTCAGACTTGGAAAGCTAAACGAATTGTACTGGATTCTATGCGATGCATTTTTTTAACATGTTGACTGCATATATTCAAAAAAATAACATACATAATCAAAACAGAAATTTATAAGACAGATTGTTATTGTTATATTGCAGCTGTTTGTTTTATTAAAATGTAAGGCATCGAAAATTTTATATTGCAAATTTGTAAGCATTGGTAAATAAAAAAAGTAAAGTCGTTGGACTTTTTAAACATTATTCAACAAATCATGTTTTTTAAACCTTGGTTCCAATGAAATGCATAACATAGATGTCAGAGTGCGCACGGGAAGCGGTGTGATGCAAGCAGCAATTATATGTTGTGCTAAGAGCAATTAGAGAAGGTGTAAATTTAAATTGTTTACATAACATTAAACATATAAGTCCATCATGCAACCACAAACAAAAAGTAAGAGGTGAGTTTTATCTGTCTGTCAATCTATTTTTGTTTGTTTGTTCCCTATGATATCCGAAAGTACGTGGCAGATTAATAGATCGAACCACTTCGGGTACCTCTCGAACATAGTATGAACCGTTTTGTTTTCTTAAAATTTTGTGCTGCAGCACAGCTTAGTTTAAGAATTAAACAAAGTTTTAAGTGAACAAGTCAGGCGTATTTGTAAAATTCAACTGATTTACAATTCGAGCATCTTTTTTAAAAATAACACCTATCCAATACAAAAACAAGTGGAAACGTTGCAGTCGGACGCAACCGACTGCGGTATACTCGATACCAGTATTAAAACCGGTAAAAAGAGGCCGGATTGCAAAGGGGTACGGATGCGGCAGGGGTGTACGCTGCCTTAAAGATTCTCCGATGCAGATGGGGATGCCACCAGCTGTCTTCGTTGCAAATTTGGTGACTCTAGCCCAAAGTTTGTAAAAGGTGGGTCAAGGGGGGCTGGGGGCGGCATGGGTGGGCGTGGCATCCAAATTTTTGAGGCAGATCTATGTTAAATGTCAAGGGGCAGAGTGCGAAGTGCGATCGAACTCTGAGCTTACAGCTGGCCATGGGAATACCCCAGCCCTCCTTATCTGTGAGGAGAGGCATGGTAGTGCCATGCCTTGCCAGCTCGACTGCTTTGCAATTGCCCTCGATGTCGTTATGTCCGGGCACCAAAATGAGGTATAAATCGAACTGCTCTGCCATCCCCTGTAGAGATCTGGGGCAGTTTGTGACAGATATCGAATTTGATGATATCGCCTTTAGTGATTTGATAGCCGCCGGGCTATCAGAAAATATGCAGATCCTAGCTGCCGAGCATTTAGTTTTTGAAGTACAGGAAAGCCTCCTGCATTGCAGCGATCTCGGCTTGAAAGACACTGCAATGATCAGGAAAGCTGAAGGATTTACTGATGGGTAGCTCTTCGCAATAGACACCTCCCCCTACCCAGTCGTCTAGCTTTGAGCCATCGGTAAAAATCTTTATTGAGTCTGTCGGCCCTGGCGTGCCTGAGCACCAAGCGTCCCTTGCGGGGATGAGTGTATGGAATGAGGTTTTGGGGAATTCCTGGGGACAACAATAGTCCGTGTTTGAGGGTATGAGTGAGTTTTCCACAAGAATATTAGAGTGTTCGTAAGTCCACTCGGACCACTGCTTGGTTTCCCTCATGCGTTGAGCAGAGAGAGTTGCTACTAATTTCCCCATCATGTCTATTGGTAGAAGATTAAGTGTATTGTCAAGGGCCTCAGTTGGGGTCGTTCTGACTGACACTCCGTATAGCAGGATGGGCCGAACGATGGCTGTGTACAGCCACAGCGTGACGTAGGGTGCCATTCCCCATTTCAGTCCAATGGACTTCTTGCATGTACTTCCAATGGCCTTCTTAACCCGTTACTGAGGGGTACTTCTAAAAAAGACATGACTACATTTAGAACAATTTAAATTGAGTAAGTTAGAACGACACCAGGCCGACAATGCACCCAGATCCGACTATAGCAAATTACAACAGAGAAGCATCATTGTAGGTGAAACATAGTTTTACATCATCAGCAAACATATATACAAAAGAGTTAGAGCTGTTATTAACAGCTGGAAGATCGTTAATAAACAAATTTAATAACAAAGGTCCATTGACTACCCTGGGGAACACCAGAGGTAACTAAAATAGGTTCAGATACACACGATTTAAAAACTAATTTTTGTGTTCGACCACACAAGTACTCCGAAAGACAAAATAAAAATTTTGCTGGAAATCCAATAATGTTAAATTTTGGAAGCAACAGAGAATGACTTACAGAATCAAATGCCTTACTAAAATCGGTGTAAACAACGTCAGCTTGCATTTTTTCCTTAAACCCTTTGATAACAAGCGAAGTGAATTCAAGAAGGTTAGTGGTAGTAGATCTACGCCTAACAAAACCGTGTTGATAAGGCGATTTAATTGAACTACATGTGTGTTGCAATTGAGAACATATAATTTTTTCAAAGACTTTTGGAATGGCGGACAACTTGGATATAACCTTATAATTTTTAACGTTAGATATAGAAGAATTTTTATGGAGTGGAATAATAAAAGTTTCCTTCCATTTATCAGGAAACACAGTTGAGTCAACCGACAAGTTAAATAAGGGCACTCAGATGGGTTGAGTAAATGTTATTATCAGAACGAGGATTAATATAAGAACAAGTATCATAAAGTGAACGGCCGTCTAATAATATTTTAACACATAAAAATTCGTATGTCCGGAAGATCCTGAGAATGAATCTGTTCAGAGGAATTACAGGAGTCAATAGCAATGAGAACACCGCCCCCTTTCGCATCTGAACAAGTTATATTTAGAAGGAAAAACGGAATAATCAGAAATATCGGGTTTTAACCAGGTTTCTGTAAGTGCAACTATATGTGAATCAAAGGATAGGCTGTTAACATATAATTTAGCAATTTTAGTGTTAAGGCCTCTAACATTTTGGTAGGCCAAGCTAATTAGTTTTTTGCCGACGAGGTGGAGGCCACAGGGTGGCTAACAGGCTGTTCACTAGTAATCCTAATGCCATTATTATTATAATTATCATTACGCCTATTCACATACTCCTTTACAACGAGCTGTGGCGGCCAAAACTTTTCAGAACAAATCGTCGAGAAAAGTTCGGGCGGAACACTCAACTTGAAAGAAGATATGCTTCGGGAATGTTTAAATTTAAATTTTTCAACCCTTATATATGGGGATTCGATATAACTTTTAATGTAGGCACTAACATCATCCGATGAAGTATCAGATGCTAGCCTAGACACGAAAATAAATTTATTAAGAGGCACAACAACTAGAGGCTTGTGAGCCCCAGTTGTACCTGCATTGGGATCACAAGCTGTTGAACCGATTTCATGCACAGGATCTGAAGAGAGGTTATGGTGATGGAGATTGTGCTATGGAGAGTGATGGTTCTTTCCGGCGAATTAAATAACATTAATTGGCTAGCCGTTGGTTGATTAATGCTGGGCACCAGAAGGGGCTTTGTGGGCTGGATAGGTAGGACAGTAGGCGGATTAGGACCCGAAGTCTTTTTACGCATCGAAAATTCAGTCGTAACCTTGCCATTTTTGAAATTTTACTCAAGCTCTGTAAAGGACTTATGCAGTGCATTAAATGCAACATGCATAGCTTTGAAGCCTAACTGAGTCTGCCTCATGAATTTTGAAGATTCTTTCACCACCTCACTACAGACTCACAATACCATTTAAGGCCTGTGTCTGCAATCAAGCAGTCAATGATTTTGGCAGTAAAGCCAACACATTTCATATGGATCATGTCGCAGAATCCACACAGAATAAAATCTTGATTCGTTGTACCAACCAATTTGCAATTTTTACTGCAGCATACAAGCATTTTAAAAGATGTAAATAATTTTACTAAGAAAATCGTTATGCTAGAGCAAAACATGGTGGAGTGCAAGTATGTATGTAAGTATTAACGTGTCGAAGCAATGAGCACGATACAACGGTTAAAATCAGGAGAGCGCTTGAGTGAGAGAGCGTGAGCGCGTAGGCAGATGTTGTATACAACCGCCGGATAAGAGCGGACAAAGCGGGAGAGGTTCTGGAGAGCGAGAGCGAGTTCAAAAAAATAGACAAGCTGTTTATTGTGAGTAGACGCAGAATATATGAATTACAAAATATATTAAACCGCAAATATATGGGTGTATGTATGTACGTATGCTCGTTTGTTTTATTTTTAAGCACTGCAGCGTCAATTCGACTGCAAATGAAATTAAAATGAATATTTAACAGGAACATTCAATAGTGCACGCGTTAATACATACAACGTACACTTGCGATCACTGTTAGAATTGTTTAAAATAAACCGAATAAAACACCGTACACAAACACAAGAAAACAATAAATTATTGAGAGCACTAAAAAACCCATACGTCACCAACGAAAGACAAAAGAAAGGATACTGATATACAAACTATGTAATTATGTATGTACTGACGACCATTGAAAACTATTATTAAATATAGAGAGCCGGCGGTAATTAATAATAATTTGTACCAGTAAACATAAACCTAGAAGTAATACTAGATTTCCAAGACAACCATAATTCGGTTTTGCAATTTCGGGTTTTTATACTCTTTACCAAAGGTAAACAGTATATTGGGGTTGTTCAATGTCCGTCATAGTGCCAGTCTGTCTATATGAACGCAACTTTTTTCGACACCCTTCAAGCTAGAGACTTGCAAATATCTTTGTCTATGGAACAAATAAAGTGTCAAGTTTAGGATTCTACGATTACTGGGGGCTGGCAAATCGATAAATTTGATAATTACATATCGATAAATCCTTATATTTTCCACACTTTTACAGTGATTACAAAATTTGGTAAGAAGATTTCTATTTGCATCGTCCAAAATTTTCATCACAAACTTGAATGCCACGCCCACTCCTTCCGCCCTAAATTATGTAAAGTGTTAAGAAACTTTAGACTACATTTTTAAAAGCAGTAAATATTTAAATGAAATCGGTCAAGAAATACCAAAGATTTAGATGACTGAAGTTGTAATACGAACAATGCCTGTACGCGTAGTGTCTAGGATTCATTGCACTTTCTTGACGAGCTTTCTCGACTGGGGTCTTTTTTACTTGTTAATTCTTCTTTTATGCTTAAATTATTGATTGCTGTAATAATATTTTATTTACAAACTAACAGAAAAACATTAACATATTTGTCCAACTATTTAAAAAATTTTTTTCAGTCGACACTGTGGTCGAGTTCTGTGCTATAAGTGTTCTAATAACGATGTACCCATTCTTAAATTTTGCATAAATAAACCTGTCAGGGTGTGCAACGTCTGCTTTGATGTTCTTCAAGGAGGAAGTTAAAATAGTTTACTACTCAAAGCATGCTTTTGGACCCATTTCTGCAAATTAATGCAAGGTACATTACTCTAAGAAAACTAATTTGTTTTAAACACTCATGTCATATTCGGTAGAGTAGATTAGTAATTTCGTTACTTATCGGCCTCTAGTTTTAAGGCCTGTACAGCTCCCGTAATGTAAAAACTTCATATAAAAAAATGGTCTCGTACAGCTTCAGTACCGTACTTACATTTTCGGTCTGCAGTTCTGTTGGTTACTGGTGGTACGGTAGTGTTGAACAATGAAAATGTTAAAATGTTATGTTAAAATGTTACGGGTAGTAAATAGCTTTCAGTAGCTATTTACGATTGTAAAAAAAAGCAACAACATGTCGGGCAAGAGCCGGCTTACACATTATTCGGATAATATTAACAAGGTTGACCTAATGCAGGTTCCAATAGAGTCATACTTATTGTTTTGGCAGTCAATGCTGCACAAGAAGTATTTAATAAAAATATATTAATTAATTAATAAGATACAATTTAAATAACATATAAACTAGATTGTACTGCCACTGATCTATTTCAGGGTATAGATCATTTAGGTGAATTTGCTTTGAGTCTTTTGAGTGGTTTCAGTTATGTTTAGCATAGTCTTTGGTAATCTCAGCTCTGCCCATCAAATATGGGTTCACTAAAAAGCAACCGCCAGCAGCAGAGCGTTAGCTGTACTCAAACACAAAAGTAGCGCGCTGGTCGTGAATCATTATTTTGAAATCAAGTGTACAAAACACAGTTGCATTTCCGATTTATTTTGAGAAAGCTATTAGCCTACCGCCACAATTTGTGAATTTTTGAACACTTGTCGTTACAATCGTAAAACTCATGTGTACGGTACGGGAGGTGTACGGGGCTCATGCGTACAGGCCTTTAGTTTTCATCTATATATATAAAAGAGTTCGTCCGCGTTAAAATGGATCAGCCACAGCCTAAACGAAAAGAGCTAGAAGGCTGAAATTTTCACACAATTTTTTATGCAGGTAGTAAGTGAGCACTAAGAAGGGAATTTTTATTTGGACAACTCCTTCAAGTACCTCCCATACGATTTGGAGCACTTTTTACCCATTTTAAAAAACAAATTACAATTACAACAAGTACCCATTCCACTACTGTCGCCTGATTGTCGCACAAGCTGAGGGTTTGATCGCGAGCGAGAATACAAAAACAAAACAAATGCGCAGTGACGCCTTCGCGTCGCACAAGCAAAGTCATAAAAAAAGGTTCGACACTTGCAAAAACGAAACGGATTTCTGCTTCTTAATGAATATGTGCATACACAATTAAGTGAACAATGCGCTTGAAAATAATTTTCATAATTTTATGTACATGTATCACTTCGCACAGTGCATATTCTTTTTTTTCTCAAATTTGTGTGCCTTTGACAATTGATTTACGACCCAAGTAGCGTTTGTTGTTGTTGTAAGTGTTGTTGTTGGGCCCGCACTGCTACTTTTTGTTGGTGTCATTGATTTTAAAAAAAAAACAACAACAACATAACAAAACTTAGTGCGTCTAGAAAAATTTCCCACACCAGAATATGTTTTGGGGGTGGATTCGCCTACTTGCTGCTTATATAACTTAGACAAAACGTATCACAGTAACATTATTGATATATGATTTATATGCAATTTCGAACAAGCAAAGGGCGTTCACATAATGATAATCAAATAATTTGAAATCTCGCTCTGATCATGCTCCTCTGTTGTTGCTCATTTACGTTCACTCTCTATCTTATGTGCGCGCTTTGCATGTCAATCATAAAGTTTAATAACCCTACCTCCTCCGCACACACTAAATTAAAGCTAAAGGCAATATGCAATTCACTTAACTGCAGCCTCTTAGATATGTTTTGCGTTGATTCAGTGCGTGCGAAGAAGGTAGCGATACTACGCTCTTTGTCTAACTTGCAGAGCGCGCGCATACATAAGAGAATTAGCCGAAATAGCCAACAACGAAGGCGCATGATCGGAGCGAGATTTAAAAATAATTTGTCATCTAGCGCCGAACATGAAGAGCGATGCGTGAGCGTGCTCAAGTTTTAAGCTGCCTCTTTGGGTTTGGGACCAGCAGCGCTCAATTCATGATGCAGGTGTTGAATTGCCGACTGTCAGCACAACACGAGAATGAGCGAATCTGAAAACAAGTAAGAAGGCTTTAGTCGAGAAATCCCGACCAAAAGATACCCTGAACCCGTGTATTAAAATGATTTGCAGAAGTGAGTTTTTCTTGACTTTATTTTAATATATTAATAGGGGTAAGTTAAGATTTTGAAATAACTTACAAGTCAGATAAAGTTACTCAACTTGGTAGTATGAATTTTATATGCAAACATTGTAATGCTTTAAAATGGAAAAGTGAGCCCCTGGGTATCTGTTAACGTCCAAGGACAAGTGTATCACATAATTGGTAGTGTCCGACCTTTGCCAAATGAAGAAATGCAGTTTCTTCAAATTTATTTTGTTGGTGATGATGAAAAGGTAGCTCAACTACGTTGCAAAAATATTTCAAATGTTGATTTAAGCGTAGTAAAGGATCTTCAATGTATGTTTCATCATCATAATCGTTATGTAAAAGATCTAAAAATGGCTCTCAATAAAATACCATTAAGTACTAAAGACTATAAATTGATTATACATGCTGATCAAACACCCGCTGGTGCACATAAAGGGCTTTACAATGCACCTCTATCAAGCGAAGTAGCTATAGTTATTGTTGGTCAGCAATTTGAAAAGCGCAATATTATTATTGAAAGCCATAATTATAAATTACATCGTATAAGTGAGGTGCATCGATCATACGATGCCTTACAGAACCCTTTGCTATTTCCTTATGGCGAAGATGGTTATTCAGTGGATATAACACAATAAAATCCATTATTAAAAAAGGACGAACCAAAAAAAAAGATATCTGCGTTAAGCTTTTACAGCTATAAAATAATGATTCGTCAATCTGAGTTAAATCATTTAATTTATTGTCGTTCCCTTTATAGTCAACTTTTAGTTGATATGTATGCTAAAATTGAAACAGAAAGGTTAAATTATATTCGCTACAATCAAGCGAAACTCAGAGCAGATAGCTATATACATCTACAAGATGCAATAGGCCAACAAGATGTTGTCGCAGCTCAACTTGGTCAGATGGTTATTTTACCATCTTCTTTTACAAGCTCTGCACGATATATGCATGAAAAGACTCAAGATGTTATGACATATGTTCGCCATTATGGGCGACCAGATCTTTTCATAACATTCACCTGCAATCCACAATGGAATGACATCAAAGTGTTTTGATACCAGGTCAAAAGCCACATGATCGTCACGATATTATAGCTCGAGTTTTTCATTTAAAAGTTAAAGCTTTAATGTCACTATTGATAAAAGGTTCTTTGTTTGGAAGCGTGCAACGTTTCATGTACTCTGTGGAATGGCAAAAGCGGGGTTTACCACATATACATATTCTACTTTGGTTAGAAAGTAAAATAAGACCAGATAAAATCGATAAGATTATCTGTGCCGAAATACCAAACGCAGATGAGGATCCTTTGTTATTTAACATTGTTAAGTCAAATATGATTCATGGTCCTTGCGGTGCATTTAACAATAAATCGCCATGCATGAAAAATGGAAAATGTACCAAAAGGTTTCCTCGACAATTACTTAAAGAAACTGTGACTGGAAAAGATAGTTACCCTCTATATCGTAGAAGAGCGATAGAAGATGGTGGTAATGCATTTAATATAAATGATAATTGCATAGATAATCGTTGGGTTGTGCCTTATAACTGTGTACTATTGAGAACATTTGAAGCTCACATAAATGTTGAGTAATGTAGTTCTGTAAAGTCTATTTAATACATTTGTAAATATGTTAACAAGGGCAGTGATCAAGCATCATTTACTCTTGAAGACCAACGCAATGAAATTAATATGTACGAAAGTGGCCGTTAAATAAGTAGCTCAGAAGCGGTATGGAGATTACACACTTAGCTGTTCATTTAGAAAATGGTCAACGGATATATTTTAACCCCAATAATCCGCAACAATTTTTTTGCTAGCCTTCTTTGAGCTATGCACACGTGATGAGTTTGCAAGAACGCTTCTATATTCTGAAGTTCCATCGTATTTTACATGGAACAATAAAGAATTTCAAAGAAGAAAACGAGGGCATGATGTGCCAAATTTTCCTGGAGTTAAAAGAGATTCAGCTTTGGGAAGAGTTTACACTATTCATCCCAATAATACAGAATGTTTTTATTTAAGACTTTTATTACATTTTGTAAGGGGTCCAACTTCATTTTTAAATTTAAAAACCGTTAATGGTATAGCATACGCATCATTTCAATTGGCGTGTAAAGCTCTAGGATTACTAGAAGATGATAAGCACTGGGATTAAACTATAGCCGAAGCTATCATATGTCAAAATCCTACAAAACTGAGAGAACTTTTTGCAATAATGTTAGTATTTTGTCAAATTTTAGATGCTCTTAAACTTTGGAATACTTATAAAGAGAGTTTATCAGAAGATATTTTAAGAGTCTTTCATATTTCACAAGACAGAAATATTGATCAAAGTATTGTGAATAATGTATTAAATAAATGTCTTATTTACATTGAAGATATTGTACTGTCTATTGGTGGTCAAAACTTGACTTACTATGAACTTCCACTACCAATTAGATCCGAAGAAATTGTTCCAAATATTGAATATCATAGAGAAACAAATTATGAAAATTGGGATAATTTTGTTGTTAATAATGAGCTACTCCTTACTGCTGAGCAAAAACAAGTATACGAAAAGTTGCTGCATAGCGTTGAAGCAGAAAAAGGAGAAATCTATTTTTTAGATGCACCTGGTGGAACAGGTAAAACGTATCTTTTAAATTTATTATTGGCAAAGGTACGGCAAAGTAAAAAAATTGCATTGGCCGTTGCTTCTTCCGGTATCGCAGCCACTTTACTTAATGGTGGTCGTACAGCGCATTCTACACTTAAGATTCCATTTAATTTGATTCATTTAGAAACACCACATTGCTCAATTTCAAAGCAATCTAATATTGCTGCTGTGCTCAAAGATTGCAAGCTTATTGTTTGGGATGAGTGTACTATGGGCCATTAAGGTGCTTTTGAAGCTGTAGATCGATCTTTGAAAGATATTCGAGATAGATTCTTAGCTGGTGATTTTCGACAAACTCTCCCAGTGATCCCCAGAGGAACAAGAGCAGATGAAATAAATGCGTGCTTAAAGTCTTCAATTTTGTAGCCCAAAATACAGAAAATTGCATTAACGAAGAATATGCGAGTGCACTTAAAAGGTAATAGCATAGCTGGTGAATTTGCAGAAATGCTTCTTCAAATAGGAAATGGATTATTTCCAACCCATGATGGCAAAATACCTTTACCATCAACTTTGTGTCATGTTGTGAAAAGTATTGAAGAGCTAACTCTAAAAATATTTCCGGATATTACAAATATCTCTCAAAAATCACTCGAATGGTTTTCAGAACGTGCTATTTTGACTGCGAGAAATGACAATGCATTGGAAATAAACGAGTTTTTATTAAAATCATTTCAAAGTTAAGAAATGACATATTACTCTATTGATTCTGTGACTGAAATCGAAGATGCAGTTCATTACCCCGTCGATTTTCTTAATTCATTAAATCCGGCTGGCCTGCCTCAACATAAATTAACTTTAAAGATTGGTTCACCTGTAATGTTGATTCGCAACTTGAAACCGCCAAAACTGTGCAATGGTATAAGATTGCAAGTTAAAGTCCTTCATAAGAATGTTGTCGAAGCAATTATCTTTACTGGCAATGGTATAGGGGAAACGGTTTTTATACCGAGAATTCCATTAATACCTTCTGATTCTGAATTGCCAATTCAATTTGAAAGATTGCAATTTCCTTTAAAAGTTTGTTTTGCCCTAACAATCAATAAATCACAGGGACAAACTCTCAAATTAGCCGGACTAGATTTAAGACACGATTGCTTCTCTCATGGCCAATTTTATGTAGCCTACACAAGAGTCAGTTCACCAAAAAGTTTATTTGTATTAGCACCTGACGGAAAAACAACCAATGTCGTTTATAAAGAAGCTCTTAAAGTTGTTAATAATTGCAAATTTAATTCAATAAGTGGATAAGGCCTAATGGGAAACCACAATATTCTCTACCTCAATGGTGGCGTGGAAAAGAGAATATTAAATACTTTGCTTAAATATTTTGTGAAATATTTTCTAATTTATTTATTTTATATCTTTCTTCTATTGCTAAAATTTATATAAACTATCCGCGCAGCGAAGTAAGCGGGCCACTTACTAGTTTTAACATAAAAGCAGCAGTAGATTCATAGACAATAATGTGGCCTGTTATAGAGATAGCTCAGCCTACAATTAATTAATTTTTGTATCTAATACTAATGTTAAGTTGTTGTTTACATTAAAGTTGAACAATAACCGATATGAAACTAGAGGCCTAACTTTTGGTTATTTGTAAACAAGGAATTAATCAAATTAATAATATATGTATTTCACCTTATACATTTATCGTAATCAAAAATAAAATGTACTTACAAATTTCTTTAGCTGTAAGAGGATATTTAGTTAAGAAGATTGTTTTGAAAATGTCTTAATAACGTACCTTCATGTGTACATTGTTTTTACTATAAAAATAATTGTAATTCAAAACTATTTTATATGTTTTTCAGACTTGGAAAGCTAAACGAATTGTACTGGATTCTATGCGATGCATTTTTTTACATGTTGACTGCATATATTCAAAAAATAACATACATAATCAAAACAGAAATTTATAAGACAGTTTGTTATTGTTATATTGCAGCTGTTTGTTTTATTAAAATGTAAGGCATCGAAAATTTTATATTGCAAATTTGTAAGCATTTGTAAATAAAAAAAGTAAAGTCGTTGGACTTTTTAAACATTATTCAACAAATCATGTTTTTTAAACCTTGGTTCCAATGAAATGCATAACATAGATGTCAGAGTGCGCACGGGAAGCGGTGTGATGCAAGCAGCAATTATATGTTGTGCTAAGAGCAATTAGAGAAGGTGTAAATTTAAATTGTTTACATAACATTAAACATATAAGTCCATCATGCAACCACAAACAAAAAGTAAGAGGTGAGTTTTATCTGTCTGTCAATCTATTTTTGTTTGTTTGTTCCCTATGATATCCGAAAGTACGTGGCAGTTTAATAGACCGAACCACTTCGGGTACCTCTCGAACATAGTATGAACCGTTTTGTTTTCTTAAAATTTTGTGCTGCAGCACAGCTTAGTTTAAGAATTAAACAAAGTTTTAAGTGAACAAGTCAGGCGTATTTGTAAAATTCAACTGATTTACAATTCGAGCATCTTTTTTAAAAATAACACCTATCCAATACAAAAACAAGTGGAAACGTTGCAGTCGGACGCAACCGACTGCGGTATACTCGATACCAGTATTAAAACCGGTAAAAAGAGGCCGGATTGCAAAGGGGTACGGATGCGGCAGGGGTGTACGCTGCCTTAAAGATTCTCCGATGCAGATGGGGATGCCACCAGCTGTCTTCGTTGCAAATTTGGTGACTCTAGCTCAAAGTTTGTAAAAGGTGGGGAAAGGGGGGCTGGGGGCGGTATGGGTGGGCGTGGCATCCAAATTTTTGATGCAGATCTTTGTGGAATGTCAATTGCTATCTTCATACCAAACTTGGTGACTCTAGCTCAAAGTTTTTTAAAGGTGGGGAAAGGGGGGCTGGGGGCGGTATGGGTGGGTGTGACATCCAAATTTTTGCTGCAGATCTATGTGGGATGTCAACTGCTATCTTCATACCAAATTTGGTGACTCTAGCTAAAAGTTTGTAAAAGGTGGGGAAAGGGGGGCTGGGGGCGGCATGGGTGGGCGTGGCATCCAAATTTTTGATGCAGATCTTTGTGGAATGTCAATTGCTATCTTCATACCAAACTTGGTGACTCTAGCTCAAAGTTTTTTAAAGGTGGGGAAAGGGGGGCTGGGGGCGGCATGGGTGGGCGTGGCATCCAAACTTTTGAGGCAGATCTATGTGAAATGTCAAGGGGCAGAGTTCGAAGTGCGATCGAACTCTGAGCTTACAGCTGGCCATGGGAATACCCCAGCCCTCCTTATCTGTGGGGAGAGGCATGGTTGTGCCATGCCTTGCCAGCTCGTCTGCTTTGCAATTGCCCTCGATGTCGTTATGTCCGGGCACCAAAATGAGGTATAAATCGAACTGCTCTGCCATCCCCTGTAGAGATCTGGGGCAGTTTGTGACAGATATCGAATTTGATGATATCGCCTTTAGTGATTTGATAGCCGCCGGGCTATCAGAAAATATGCAGATCCTAGCTGCCGAGCATTTAGTTTTGGAAGTACAGGAGTGCCTCCTGTATTGCAGCGATCTCGGCTTGAAAGACACTGCAATGATCAGGAAAGCTGAAGGATTTACTGATGGGTAGCTCTTCGCAATAGACACCTCCCCCTACCCAGTCGTCTAGCTTTGAGCCATCGGTAAAAATCTTTATTGAGTCTGTCGGCCCTGGCGTGCCTGAGCATCAAGCGTCCCTTGCGGGGATGAGTGAATGAAATGAGGTTTTGGGGAATTCCTGGGGACAACAATAGTCCGTGTTTGAGGGTATGAGTAAGTTTTCCACAAGAAAATTAGAGTGTTCGTAAGTCCACTCGGACCACTGCTTGGTTTCCCTCATGCGTAGAGCAGAGAGAGTTGCTACTAATTTCCCCATCATGTCTATTGGTAGAAGATTAAGTGTATTGTCAAGGGCCTCAGTTGGGGTCGTTCTGACTGACACTCCGTATAGTAGGATGGGCCGAACGATGGCTGTGTACAGCCACAGCGTGACGTGGGGTGCCATTCCCCACTTCAGTCCAATGGACTTCTTGCATGTACTTCCAATGGCCTTCTTAACCCGTTACTGAGGGGTACTTCTAAAAAAGACATGACTACATTTAGAACAATTTAAATTGAGTAAGTTAGAGCGACACCAGGCCGACAATGCACCCAGATCCGACTATAGCAAATTACACAGAGAAGCATCATTGTAGGTGAAACATAGTTTTACATCATCAGCAAACATATATACAAAGAGTTAGAGCTGTTATTAACAGCTGGAAGATCGTTAACAAACAAATTTAATAACAAAGGTCCATTGACTACCCTGGGGAACACCAGAGGTAACTAAAATAGGTTCAGATACAGACGATTTAAAAACTAATTTTTGTGTTCGACCACACAAGTACTCCGAAAGACACAATAAAAATTTTGCTGGAAATCCAATAATGTTAAATTTT
Source organism: Scaptomyza montana (assembly GCA_018904305.1). NCBI lineage: Eukaryota > Metazoa > Arthropoda > Insecta > Diptera > Drosophilidae > Scaptomyza > Scaptomyza montana. The sequence continues at coordinate 163,868 of JAEIGR010000147.1, read as the reverse complement.
GGAAGCAACAGAGAATGACTTACAGAATCAAATGCCTTACTAAAATCGGTGTAAACAACGTCAGTTTGCATTTTTCCTTAAACCCTTTGATAACAAGCGAAGTGAATTCAAGAAGGTTAGTGGTAGTAGATCTACGCCTAACAAAACCGTGTTGATAAGGCGATTTAATTGAACTACATGTGTGTTGCAATTGAGAACATATAATTTTTTCAAAGACTTTTGGAATGGCGGACAACTTGGATATACCCTTATAATTTTTAACGTTAGATATAGAAGAATTTTTATGGAGTGGAATAATAAGAGATTCCTTCCATATATCAGGAAACACAGTTGAGTCAACCGACAAGTTAAATAAGGGCACTCAGATGGGTTGAGTAAATGTTATTATCAGAACGAGGATTAATATAAGAACAAGTATCATAAAGTGAACGGCCGTCTAATAATATTTTAACACATAAAAACTCGTATGTCCGAGGAATTACAGGAGTCAACAGCAATGAGAACACCGCCCCCCTTTCGCATCTGTACAAGTTATATTTAGAAAGAAAAACGGAATAATCAGAAATATCGGGTTTTAACCAGGTTTCTGTAAGTGCAACTATATGTGAATCAAAGGATAGGCTGTTAACATATAATTTAGCAATTTTAGTGTTAAGGAATCTAACATTTTGGTAGGCCAAGCTAATTAGTTTTTTGCCGACGAGGTGGAGGCCACAGGGTGGCTAACAGGCTGTTCACTAGTAATCCTAATGCCATTATTATTATAATTATCATTACGCCTATTCACATACTCCTTTACAACGAGCTGTGGCGGCCAAAATTTTTCAGAACAAATCGTCGAGAAAAGTTCGGGCGGAACACTCAACTTGAAAGAAGATATGCTTCGGGAATGTTTAAATTTAAATTTTTCAACCCTAATATATGGGGATTCGATATAACTTTTAATGTAGGCACTAACATCATCCGATGAAGTATCAGATGCTAGCCTAGACACGAAAATAAATTTATTAAGAGGCACAACAACAAGAGGCTTGTGAGCCCCAGTTGTACCTGCATTGGGATCACAAGCTGTTGAACCGATTTCATGCACAGGATGTGAAGAGAGGTTATGGTGATGGAGATTGTGATATGGAGAGTGATGGTTCTTTCCGGCGAATTAAATAACATTAATTGGCTAGCCGTTGGTTGATTAATGCTGGGCACCAGAAGGGGCTTTGTGGGCTGGATAGGTAGGACAGTAGGCGGATTAGGACCCGAAGTCTTTTTACGCATCGAAAAGTTAGTCGTAACCTTGCCATTTTTGAAATTTTACTCAAGCTCTGTAAAGGACTTATGCAGTGCATTAAATGCAACATGCATAGCTTTGAAGCCTAACTGAGTCTGCCTCATGAATTTTGAAGATTCTTTCACCACCTCACTACAGACTCACAATACCATTTAAGGCCTGTGTCTGCAATCAAGCAGTCAATGATTTTGGCAGTAAAGCCAACACATTTCATATGGATCATGTCGCAGAATCCACACAGAATAAAATCTTGATTCGTTGTACCAACCAATTTGCAATTTTTACTGCAGCATACAAGCATTTTAAAAAGATGTAAATAATTTTACTAAGAAAATCGTTATGCTAGAGCAAAACATGGTGGAGTGCAAGTATGTATGTAAGTATTAACGTGTCGAAGGAATGAGCACGATACAACGGTTAAAATCAAGAGAGCGCTTGAGTGAGAGAGCGTGAGCGCGTAGGCAGATTTTGTATACAACCGCCGGATAAGAGCGGACAAAGCGGGAGAGGTGCTGGAGAGCGAGAGCGAGTTCAAGAAAATAGACAAGCTGTTTGTTGTTAGTAGACGCAGAATATATTGGACGCAGATGTACTAACGAACAGTACAGTCAAGTGGCCCAACGATACCAAGCACCGGCTTGTTAACGCGCGGACCCAAGCACAAAGCGACCCACCTCCCGCCCATCCGACCGAGGGGCGCTCCGCTTATCGTGCGGTTACGATGATCGCGAACATGTAGACAAATGACACAAAACTAACTTTTTAATAGAGCAAGTAGGAGTGGCACTGTGTATTAAGTGGGAAAGATCGTTTTAAATAGAACACAGAATACGAAAAGGGTTATGAAGAGCATAATTAGAATTACAAGTTTGAAGAGATATAGGTACAAAATTTCTAGTATTTCTAATAGGAACAGCAAAGTTAATTTGGTTAATTAATTCAGAAGAATCAATTTCACCATTAATTAATTTGTGAAAAAAGGAAAATGATAGAATTATTCTACGATCACTCAGAGAAGGAAGATCTATTAGTAAAAGTCTACTACGATAAGACGGCAAATTATTGTTAATGTCCCAGTTAAGACCTCTAAGTGCGAAGAGCAGAAATGGTTTTTGTACCGATTCTATTTTATTCTGATGAATTTCGTATTTCGGAAACCATATACAATATCCATATTCCAGAATCGGTCGAACAAGAGAAGTATACAGAGTTTTTGTTAAGTAGGGATCGTTAAACTCCTTCGACCAGCGGTTAATGAGGCCCAAGACACCAGATGCTCGATTGGAAATTGAAGTAATATGCTTGTCAAACTTAAGCTTTGGGTCCATAACGATGCCCAAATCGTCAACCCATTCAATTCTATCTAGTGGTTTGTTGTCAAGAAAATATATATTAAAAAAGGGCAAATATCTAAAAAATTACATTACTTTACATTTACTGCAATTAAGATTTAAAAAATTTACTTTACACCACATTTGAAAGTTGTATAAATCTCTTTGAAGCGGTTGAGCAGCAAGGGGAGTTGCAGCCGACGTGCATAATTTTACATCATCAGCGTACATCAAAACCCGAGAGAACTTTATAACTGATGGGAGATCGTTTATAAACAAAATAAATAGCAAAGGACCAAGATGACTACCCTGTGGAACGCCTGAAGTGACCTGAACCGTCTTGGAAACGGACCCTTTAAATAAAACCCTCTGAGTTCTAAGAGTTAGGTAGTCTTTAATCCAAAGAACTAGAATATTTGAAAAGCCCAAGAGTTCTAGTTTATGTATAAGAAGACGATGATCTACAGAGTCGAAAGCCTTACTAAAATCAGTATAAATAACATCAGTCTGCAATTTGTCCTGAAAACCCTTGATAACAAATGAAGTAAATTCTAACAAGTTAGTGGTAGTAGATCTTTGTTTCATAAATCCGTGCTGGCACGGTGAAATAATAGATTTGCAAAGGTGTTGAAGATGGGAGGCTATTGATTTTTCAAAAATCTTAGGAATAGCAGACAACTTTGAGATACCCCTATAATTTTGAACTTTAGATTTGTTTCCTTTTTTATGGAGAGGAATAATAAATGACTGTTTCCAAATTTTTGGAAAGGAGCCTAACTCCAGGGACAAGTTAAACATTTTAAGCAACGGCTTTAAAAGACCATGAGCACAGTGTCTAAGCACGCAGCTTGGCACTCCGTCAGGTCCTGGGGAAAATATAGGTTTCAAAACATGTAGATTATTTAAAAGTGAGTTTTCAGTGATTTTCAGTCCAAAGATGCGATTCGAGCCATTAACCCGATAAGGCAAATCGACTTGAGATTGAAATGAGATATAAGTCGTTTGAAAAAATTGGGCAAATATATTTGCAATCTCCTGATCAGAATTGGCCTTCGTTTCCTCAAAGAATACTTCCGTTGGGAGTGTCGATGACCTACGCTTCGCATTAACAAAATCAAAAATCCGCTTTGGATCGCGCTGAAACTGTAATCTACACCGAGTCAGGTAATTCTTATAACATTGGTTATTTAAGATATCAAAACTGGCACGAGCAATCAAGTATGCAGAATAGGCTACCGATGAGCCGTTTTTTCTAAATCTCTTGTAGAGTTTAGATTTTCGATTTTTGAGAATTGTCAACTCTCGGGTAAACCACACAGGTTTGTTAGACCTGCTTAGCTTACCATCCGGGACACATAAATCAAATAAAGAATATAAGGTATTATAAAAAATACTGATTGCCACGTCCAAGTCGTCAGACTCGTGGAGGGGAGACCAGTCAGTTTGGGATAAAAGCAGAGCGAGTCCCTCAAAATCAGTTTTCCGAAATTGACGAACTCGACTCAAAGGCATCCTGATATTGCATCCGGGAAGGTAAATTAATCAACAGCTCCAACGTAGGATGGTATAAGTCTTCGGGATAAGATATAGGCTGGGAACGGGAAACGGATGAAGATGATGAATCCAAAACAAAAATCAGATCAAGCATTTTATTAAGAGAATTTGGGATAGCATTAATTTGACTTAATGACATCCCAAGTAGGTCGATTAAAAATTCATTCGGGGCCGCGGGAGTCAGGGCACCAGAGTCAGGAGAAGAAATCCAAGTAGCTTCAGCAATGTTGAAATCACCAAGAACTACAAGAAAATCGCGATCAGAAAGCAAGGCAGAGACAGAATGGATAGCAGATAGATGTGTCTCATAGATAGAGAGATCAGAGGAAGGAGGTATATACGAACAAGTGATAAAAATGTTAATACCGTAAATATTTAGCTTTACAGCAATAAACTCTATATCAAAAGAACTATCTAATACGACTGTTTCAGAAGGAAAGTCTACATTCACAGCAATAAGCACTCCACCACCACGCCGAAGAGTACGGTCCTTTCTGTAAATAGAATATGTACTACATAGAATTTCGGAATTGAGAATGTCTTGCCTTAACCACGTTTCAGTAAAGGCAATGACATGGAAAGGGAAAGAAAGACTATTAAGGTATAAACTAGTGAGTTTACTACAAAGACCTCTTACATTCTGAAAGAGTATGTTAGTTTTTTGAACTATCAGTAATTGGGAGAGTTACCTTAGAACCAACCACCGGAAGGGTAGATACAATCGGGGGCTGATTTTTTTTCTTCCTTGCAGTATACTCTTTCACAATTATGTGTTCTGGCCAAAATTCTTTGCAGCATATAGTGCAAAAATCTTGATTCGAAACACTGATTTTAAAAGACGAAATGTTCCGATCATAAGCAAATTTGAATTTCTCCACCGTGAAATTGGCATTCGATTTGGCCTTGATATAGACCTTGACATCATCTGATGTTAAATCAGGGGGGAAGCCTTGAAACAAATATTTGTTTTTTAGGTGGAACAGCAATAAATTTTTTAATTACATCCTCCACTGAGGCTGGTTTGGAAGACTCAGTCTCGGATAATTGAGTATTTGGCTCTTTAAGTTTGATAGAGTTTTTTTGTTGATTAACATCAACACTACTAACCACCAAAGGAACCGAAGGATCGGGATCAGATAACACAATATCCATGGGAGTTATTGGTATATCATCTAAGTTCTCGATAATTTTAGTAGGAGGGACATGAAGATTTTTATTTACTTTATTTATTTTACACTGTGGTATCGGAGCGTTTGGAGTATTTTCCGACATCACAGAGCCCGATAACTGCCCAACGTTGGCCTTTTACGCTTTGGAGAAACCATTACGAGATTTTTCTCGTTAAGGTTTCTTTGAACCGATGAGAATTTTTCACACAGTTTATTCAACTGACAGAAAACGCCCTCTAAGCCAAGTTGAGTTTCTATAAAGCTTGCAATGTCTTTTTTTTCCTCCAAACATGACCAACACGGCCACTCTAAATTAGTAACCTTCATGAGGTCTGAGACACGGCCATTAATGCCAGCACATTGCTCATGAGCAACATTTGTGCACATCCAGCAGCAGACAAAACCCATTTTTGAGTTTGCGCGGACTTGACAATTCGCATAGCAGCAGACAGACATTTTTATTTAATTTATTAAAAGAAAAGAAAAATACAAATAAAAAAAAAAATATATCGCTACAGAAAATTGTTATGATTCAAATACAGGTCCACCCTAATGTGCAAATAGTAAAGCTACAAACAAAACTTACTTCACAGCTTCACAAACAAAAACGGCGCGAGCGCGACCACCGAAAGCAACAAGCAACGGAGAAAAGTTTGACCGCGACCAACACCAACACAAAAGAGCGCGTTAGAGTAAACGATCAAGAAACGGTTTAATGCACCGGGAGCGAAGCGCTTGAAAAAAAAGAGAGAGAGAGAGAGAGAGAGTGAGCGTAAAAAATTACAAAATATATTAAACCGCACATATATGAGTGTATGTTTGTACGTATGCTCGTTTGTTTTATTTTTTAAGCACTGCAGCGTCAATTCGTCTGCAAATGAAATTAAAATGAATATTTAACAGGAAAATTCAATAGTGCACGCGTTAATACATACAACGTACACTTGCGATCACTGTTAGAATTGTTTAAAATAAACCGAATAAAACACCGTACACAAACACAAGAAAACAATAAATTATTGAGAGCACTAAAAAACCCATACGTCACCAACGAAAGACAAAAGAAAGGATACTGATATACAAATTATGTAATTATGTATGTACTGACGACCATTGAAAACTATTATTAAATATAGAGAGCCGGCGGTAATTAATAATAATTTGTACCAGTAAACATAAACCTAGAAGTAATACTAGATTTCCAAGACAACCATAATTCGGTTTTTGCAATTTCGGGTTTTTATACTCTTTACCAAAGGTAAACAGTATATTGGGGTTGTTCAATGTCCGTCATAGTGCCAGTCTGTCTATATGAACGCAACTTTTTTCGACACCCTTCAAGCTAGAGACTTGCAAATATCTTTGTCTATGGAACAAATAAAGTGTCAAGTTTAGGATTCTACGATTACTGGGGGCTGGCAAATCGATAAATTTGATAATTACATATCGATAAATCCTTATATTTTCCACACTTTTACAGTGATTACAAAATTTGGTAAGAAGATTTCTATTTGCATCGTCCAAAATTTTCATCACAAACTTGAATGCCACGCCCACTCCTTCCGCCCTAAATTATGTAAAGTGTTAAGAAACTTTAGACTACATTTTTAAAAGCAGTAAATATTTAAATGAAATCGGTCAAGAAATACCAAAGATTTAGATGACTGAAGTTGTAATACGAACAATGCCTGTACGCGTAGTGTCTAGGATTCATTGCACTTTCTTGACGAGCTTTCTCGACTGGGGTCTTTTTACTTGTTAATTCTTCTTTTATGCTTAAATTATTGATTGCTGTAATAATATTTTATTTACAAACTAACAAAAAAACATTAACATATTTGTCCAACTATTTAAAAAATTTTTCAGTCGACACTGTGGTCGAGTTCTGTTCTATAAGTGTTCTAATAACGATTTTCCCATTCTTAAATTTGGCATAAATAAACCTGTCAGGGTGTGCAACGTCTGCTTTGATGTTCTTCAAGGAGGAAGTTAAAATAGTTTACTACTCAAAGCATGCTTTTGGACCCATTTCTGCAAATTAATGCAAGGTATATTACTCTAAGAAAACTAATTTGTTTTAAACACTCATGTCATATTCGGTAGAGTGGATTAGTAATTTCGTTACTTATCGGCCTCTGGTTTTAAGGCCTGTACAGCTCCCGTAATGTAAAAACTTCATATAAAAAAATGGTCTCGTACAGCTTCAGTACCGTACTTACATTTTCGGTCTGCAGTTCTCTTGGTTACTGGTGGTACGGTAGTGTTGAACAATGAAAATGTTAAAATGTTATGTTAAAATGTTACGGGTAGTAAATAGCTTTCAGCAGCTATTTACGATTGTAAAAAAAACAACAACATGTCGGGCAAGAGCCGTCTTATACATTTTCGGATAATATTAACAAGGTTGACCTAATTCAGGTTCCAATAGAGTCATACTTATTGTTTTGGCAGTCAATGCTGCACAAGAAGTATTTAATAAAAATATATTAATTAATTAATAAGATACAATTTAAATAACATATAAACTAGATTGTACTGCCACTGATCTATTACAGGGTATAGATCATTTAGGTGAATTTGCTTTGAGTCTTTTGAGTGGTTTCAGTTATGTTTAGCATAGTCTTTGGTAATCTCAGCTCTGCCCATCAAATATGGGTTCACTAAAATGCAACCGCCAGCAGCAGAGCGTTAGCTGTACTCAAACACAAAAGTAGCGCGCGTTGGTCGTGAATCATTATTTTGAAATCAAGTGTACAAAACACAGTTGCATTTCCGATTTATTTTGAGAAAGTTATTAGCCTACCGCCACAATTTGTGAATTTTTCAACACTTGTCGTTACAATCGTAAAACTCATGTGTACGGTACGGGAGCTGGTACGGGCTCATGCGTACAGGCCTTTAGTTTTCATTTTAACATAAAAGCAGCAGTAGATTCATAGACAATAATGTGGCCTGTTATAGAGATAGCTCAGCCTACAATTAATTAATTTTTGTATCTAATACTAATGTTAAGTTGTTGTTTACATTAAAGTTGAACAATAACCGATATGAAACCAGAGGCCTAACTAAGGCCAACTTTTGGTTATTTGTAAACAAGGAATTAATCAAATTAATAATATATGTATTTCACCTTATACATTTATCGTAATCAAAAAATAAAATGTACTTACAAATTTCTTTAGCTGTAAGAGGATATTTAGTTAAGAAGATTGTTTTTGAAAATGTCTTAATAACGTACCTTCATGTGTACATTGTTTTTACTATAAAAATAATTGTAATTCAAAACTATTTTATATGTTTTTCAGACTTGGAAAGCTAAACGAATTGTACTGGATTCTATGCGATGCATTTTTTTTACATGTTGACTGCATATATTCAAAAAAATAACATACATAATCAAAACAGAAATTTATAAGACAGTTTGTTATTGTTATATTGCAGCTGTTTGTTTTATTAAAATGTAAGGCATCGAAAATTTTATATTGCAAATTTGTAAGCATTGGTAAATAAAAAAAGTAAAGTCGTTGGACTTTTTAAACATTATTCAACAAATCATGTTTTTTAAACCTTGGTTCCAATGAAATGCATAACATAAATGTCAGAGTGCGCACGGGAAGCGGTGTGATGCAAGCAGCAATTATATGTTGTGCTAAGAGCAATTAGAGAAGGTGTAAATTTAAATTGTTTACATAACATTAAACATATAAGTCCATCATGCAACCACAAACAAAAAGTAAGAGGTGAGTTTTATCTGTCTGTCAATCTATTTTTGTTTGTTTGTTCCCTATGATATCCGAAAGTACGTGGCAGATTAATAGATCGAACCACTTCGGGTACCTCTCGAACATAGTATGTACCGTTTTGTTTTCTTAAAATTTTGTGCTGCAGCACAGCTTAGTTTAAGAATTAAACAAAGTTTTAAGTGAACAAGTCAGGCGTATTTGTAAAATTCAACTGATTTACAATTCGAGCATCTTTTTAAAAATTAACACCTATCCAATACAAAAACAAGTGGAAACGTTGCAGTCGGACGCAACCGACTGCGGTATACTCGATACCAGTATTAAAACCGGTAAAAAGAGGCCGGATTGCAAAGGGGTACGGATGCGGCAGGGGTGTACGCTGCCTTAAAGATTCTCCGATGCAGATGGGGATGCCACCAGCTGTCTTCGTTGCAAATTTGGTGACTCTAGCTCAAAGTTTGTAAAAGGTGGGGAAAGGGGGGCTGGGGGCGGTATGGGTGGGCGTGGCATCCAAATTTTTGATGCAGATCTTTGTGGAATGTCAATTGCTATCTTCATACCAAATTTGGTGACTCTAGCTCAAAGTTTGTAAAAGGTTGGGAAAGGGGGGCTGGGGGCGGCATGGGTGGGCGTGGCATCCAAATTTTTGAGGCAGATCTATGTGAAATGTCAATTGCTATCTTCATACCAAATTTGGTGACTGTGGCTCAAAGTTTGTAAAAGGTATGGAAAGGGGGGCGAAATGGGTGGGCGTGGCTCCAAAACTTTGATGCAGATTTTGGGGGGTCATCATCACATATCTTGGCACCAAATTTGGTGGCTACAGCTCAAAAACTGTGGGAGATATAGGCTTTTTTGACATTATAATGCCGTGGGCTGGGGGCGGAATGGGGGGCGATGCCACGCCCACCGATACTGCCCTAGCCGCCCCCATATACCCCAACGCTTCGTCAAAAACGGGAATGCGTGTATCTTCCAGAGTTGAGGAGCTAGAGCCTCCAAATTTGGTAGGAAGATAGCTGGTAACGAACCCCAAAAAACTGCATCAAAGTTTTGGAGCCACGCCCACCCATTCCGCAACCAGCCCCCCCGCAATTTGAAATCAGAAATGGCTATATCTCCCACCGTTTTTGAGCTAGAGCCACCAAATTTAGTGCCAAGATAGGTGATGATGACCCCCAAAAAACTGCATCAAAAGTTTGGATGCCACGCCCACCAATACTGCCCAAGCCGCCCCCATCCACCACAACGCTTCGTCAAAAACGGGAATGCGTGTATCTTCCAGAGTTGTGGAGCTAGAGCCACCAAATTTGGTAAGAAGATAGCCGGTAACGACCCCCAAAAAACTGCATCAAAGATTTGGAGCCACGCCCACCCATTTCGCTCCCCTTTCCCCACCTTTTACAAACTTTTAGCTAGAGTCACCAAATTTGGTATGAAGATAGCAATTGACATCCCACATAGATCTGCAGCAAAAATTTGGATGTCACACCCACCCATACCGCCCCCAGCCCCCCTTTCCCCACTTTTTACAATTTTCGAGCTAGAGTCACCAAATTTGGTATGAAGATAGCAATTGACATTCCACAAAGATCTGCATCACAAATCTGGATGCCACGCCCACCCATAAGGCCTAAGCCCCCCTCTCCCCACTTTTTACAAATTTCGAGCTAGAGTCACCAAACTTGGTATGAAGATAGCAATTGACATTCCACAAAGATGTGCATCACAAATCTGGATGCCACGCCCACCCATACCGCCTCCAGCCCCCCTTTCCCAACAAACTTACAAACTTTGAGCTAGAGTCATCAAATTTGTAAGGAAGATAGCTTGTGGCATCCCCATCTGCATCGGAAAATTTTTTAGGCAGTGTACACCTCTGCCGCATCCGTACCCCTCAGCAGTCAGGCCTCTTTTTACCGGTTTTAATACTGGTATCGAGTATGCCGCAGTCGGTTGCGTCCGACTGCAACGTTTCCACTTGTTTTGTACTAATGTTCTGAAATTTTTAGCGTTTGGAACTCATATTGCAGATTTTGCAACTCTTCTTTGCATCATTTTTTATTTCTAATTTCATAGCTTCGAATTTAGTTTTATTTCGCAATTCATTTTGTTTTTGTTTTTTTTCATTATATAATTTCCTTTTTTATTTTATTTAAAAATTTGACTGTGCAGCGGTTTAATGTTTTGTTGCTGGCGCAGTTTTAAATGCTTTAGTTGTTGTTGTTGCTGACGATGCTTTTGTTGTTGCTGTGGCTGACGCTGATGGTGCCACTGGTGTGGCTGAAACTGCTGCTGCTGGTGTAGCTGAAATTGCTGCTGCTGCTGCGGCTGAAACTGCTGCTGCTGCTGCGGCTGATAGAGCTGCTGCTTCAAAAAATCATAAAAAAATACATGCGAAGAGATTTTTGAAATTTTTATTTAAATCATTATTAGAATTGTTTGAAGTAACTTTTTACATCAAAACATTTTTTGTTTAAGCCCAGGGAGAAAAGTTTCAAAAGTAGACTTTTACTAAAATTGAAATCTTTCAATGGGCACTTAATAAGTTAAGAAGAGTATTGTATCATTCAAACGGAAATTAAATGACCTTTCCATCGATACCATACTTTCCATAAAGTAAATTTATGTAATGGGTAGATTTAACTTTGATATGAAATTAGTACACATAAGTACGTACTTATGTATGTTATGTTTTGACGATGCCGACGCCGCCGCCGCTTAAAAGGCGACGCTGCTGCTTTAGATACGCCGTTTTGTCTGCCTTTGACGCGCCCTGTAGATGTTATTGTTGCTGTTGGTGTATTTACATATATATTTATTTACTGATAATTATGCAAAAAATGTTTTGTATTGCAAACGCACGTACAGCCGTGTATATAACAATAGAATTGCATCACCTCAGAACATAAAATGTATCTCCGATGCATTTAGGCACATTTTATAGACGAATGCTCTTCCGGTTTGTGTGATTGGTGAAAATAAGTTTTAGAGTAGCCCCAAACTTATTTTCATCAAACCTTAAAGCTTCCATATTATCTGTTCATAAAATATGCCTCCTTGCATCGGACACACATTCCACGTTGTGAGGTGCCATTTTTATAAACACAGCTGTATACATACATGCACTGCTCGACATAAGTACTTTGACAAAAAAAATGTCGAGACATCCCGACTAAAAGATACCCTGAGCCCGTGTATTAAAATGACTTGCGGTAGTGCAGTTTTTCTTGACTGAACTTTAATATAAAATATCTCCGGTATTTCTTAACCGATTTGGATCAAATTTTCACAGAAGTTATAAAGTTATCCATAGTTTCAACTTATATTATTATATTCTCTTAATTCGAGATTTTTTCGTTATCGATTCCATATGTATATCGAAAGCAAGAATAGTTATCGATAGTTTGAAATAAAGTTAATTTGCCTATGGCTTAGGAGAAGTTATGTTCAAAATTTGAAGTCTCTAGCTCTTTTAGTCTTTGAGATTGACGCGTTCATACATACGGACGGACGGACGGACGGACGGACAGAAGGACAGACGCACATGGCTGTATCGACTCGGCTGTTGATGCTGATCAAGAATATATATACTTTATATGGGGTCCGAGATGCTACTTTCTGCCTGCTCAAAACAATTATACCCTTTTTTTTTACCCATTTCATGGTTCAGGGTATAAAAATATTTAATATTTTACTCATCGATTGCTTGCAAAACAAAGTTTTCTTATATTTTGTAGCCACAGTAAAGGCCTGTACGCAGACGCCTGTACAGCTCCCGTACAGCAAAAACTTCATATAAAAAAAATGGTCCCGTACAGCTTCAGTACAGTACGTACATTTAAGGTCTGCAGTTCTGTTAGCTACTGCTGGTACGGTAGTGTTGAACAATGAAAATGTTAAAATGTTATGTTAAAATGCTACGGGCAGTAAATAGCTTTCAGCAGCTATTTACGGTTGTAAAAAATGCAACAACATGTCGGGCAAGAGCCGGCTTATAAATTTTTCGGATAATATTAACAAAGTTGACCTAATTCAGGCTCCAATAGAGCCATACTTATTGTTTTGGCAGTCAATGCTGCACAAGAAGTAATGAATAAAAATATATTTATTAATTAATAAGATACAATTTAAATAACATATAAACTGGATTGTACTGCCACTGATCTATGGCAGGGTATAGATTATTAGAAGCAGGGCGTTAGCTGTACTCAAACACAAAAGTAGCGCGCGAATCATTATTTTGAAATCAAGTGTAAAAAAAACAGTTGCATTTCCGATTTATTTACAAAAAAAATTTGCCTACCGCCACAATATGTGAATTTTTCAACACTTGTCGTTACAGCCGTAAAACTCATGTATACTGTACGGGAGCTGTACGGGGCTCATGCGTACAGGCCTTAAGATAACAGAGAGAAGAACAAAGAAGAAGAAATATGACTTTTAATGGTACTCACTGCAAGCAGCATGCACAGCTGAGGGAATATATGCATGTCTGCATCACAAAGAGCGGCTTAAAGCTTGATCAGCGCGCGCGTCGCTCTTATGACTGCCGCTAGATATAAAATAATTTGAATGCAATCATGCGTCTTTGTTGTTATTTACGCTCACTCTTTTGTTTATGCGCGCGCTCTGCATGTCAAACATAAATCTTAATATCCCTATCTCCTCCGCACTCACTAAGCTAAGCTTGCCATAACTAAGAGGCTGCAGTTAAGGGAATGGCATTGCCTAATTTGCACCAACCAAACCTAGCTCTTCAGTGCAAGCGTTGTACATATGTTAGAGCTCGGTGTCTGTTGCTTAGATGAATAACTGTAATGCTCTTTCCAACATTATGATTTTGCATACAATGGTTAGAGAATTGGTTATGCATTTTAGTTCATATTTAATGTGAACAAAGAAAGTTAATTTTTGTTTCAGTGAATTTTTTAATATTGTTTATATTAAGGATAATAATAACATCGAAAGTTACTTTTTGAATCAGTGAGTTTTTCAATATTCTGATTTTCGTATTATATATATATATTCCTTTAAAATACGTATATATATATAAGTTCATTTAAAATTCGTATTTTATGATAAGTTATAAAAAAATTTAATTGCTATTATTTAAATAACGATCAACGTATTTTAATTTCTTTTGTTGTTTTTTAAACACAAGAAAATTTAGTCGATTTTCGACTTAATAATTGAAGCAACATTTTATATAGTTGTCTTCTATTTTGCATATTATATAATAGTTATATAGACGCTGCTTTAGTGCATTTAAAAATCAAATAAAACTAAGCAGCCTGAATATTCTATTAAAATAATATAAGTTGGTATATTCAATTTTATTGAATTCTATACTTTGTATAGACGCTGTAACGTTGTACAGTGAAGTCAATTTTTGACTTATTTTGAAGTATTTATTTATTTATAATACTTACTTTAAATTAAGTTGTTAATTTGTTTTGTTGTTTTTTTTTAAACAAAATTAATAAGTCGATTTTCGACTTAATAATTGAAGCAACATTTTATATAGTTGTCTTCTATTTTGCATATTATATAATAGTTATATAGACGCTGCTTAAGTGCATTTAAAAATCAAATAAAACTAAGCAGTCTGAATATTCTATTAAAATAATATAAGTTGGTATATTCAATTTTATTGAATTCTATACTTACGTATAGACACTGTAACGTTGTAACAATCGTTTTACAGTGAAGTCAATTGACTCACAGCCAAATTAAAATATGTCTATTGCAACTTTAGATATTAGTGGTATTTTGGTGCCGCATTCAGTTGTTGCCATAATTGGTGATGGAGCCTGCCCTTTTAGATCTATTTCCTACCTTTTATTTGGTAGGCAAGTCTTCCATGGCACCATACGCCAAAATATTGTAGAATATGTTGTAGCCAACTGGGAAACTTTTGCTTGCTTCAGCTTAAACTTAAATGGAGAGTGTTATATCTCTTCTGAACAATATGAGTGCGCTATGTTAAATTCATATACTTATGGTACTGCATGTGAGCTTCAAGCAGCAGCAGAAATTTATGCTGTAAATTTTCAAGTTTTTCAAAATGGAAATTTATTACAAGCATTCGGAAATAATATGCATCCTGTAAAAATATTGCGTTTTACCGGTCCATTAATGAATGTACATTTTGATGTTTATATTCCTTTAGAGGAAGTAATAACTCAAGATTCTGATACGTCAAGTGAATGTATAACTGAAAATGTTAAAAATCCTGTTAAAAGACGTAGTCGATTCACCGGCAAAACAGAAAAAAGGTAAAAAAACGTTCATTTGAAAAAACAAGTGATATCAATAGGGGTAAGCGCATAGAATCATCAAAAAGATATCGTGTTAATAATCTTGATGTTATAAAAGTTGTAAAAAGAAGAGATGTGGCTAATAATCCTGAAGCTCATAGAGTTGCAGTGAGAAGACATCAGGCTAATAATCCTGACGCACGTCAAGAAAGGCGTTTGCGTGCATGGAGTGTTAAAGCCATGTCTGGCTTAAACTATGATTTTGAAATAGCTTACAAGTCAGATAAAATTACTCAACTTGGTAGTATGAATTTGATATGCAAACATTGTAATGCTTTAAGGCCTGTACGCATGAGCCCCGTACAGCTCCCGTACAGTATACATGAGTTTTACGGCTGTAACGACAAGTGCTGAAAAATTCACATATTGTGGCGGTAGGCTAATTGTTTTTTGTAAATAAATCGGAAATGCAACTGTGTTTTGTACACTTGATTTCAAAATAATGATTCGCGCGCTACTTTTGTGTTTGAGTACAGCTAACGCCCTGCTTCTAATAATCTATACCCTGCCATAGATCAGTGGCAGTACAATCCAGTTTATATGTTATTTAAATTGTATCTTATTAATTAATAAATATATTTTTATTCATTACTTCTTGTGCAGCATTGACTGCCAAAACAATAAGTATGGCTCTATTGGAGCCTGAATTAGGTCAACTTTGTTAATATTATCCGAAAAATTTATAAGCCGGCTCTTGCCCGACATGTTGTTGCATTTTTTACAACCGTAAATAGCTGCTGAAAGCTATTTACTGCCCGTAGCATTTTAACATAACATTTTAACATTTTCATTGTTCAACACTACCGTACCAGCAGTAGCTAACAGAACTGCAGACCTTAAATGTACGTACTGTACTGAAGCTGTACGGGACCATTTTTTTTATATGAAGTTTTTGCTGTACGGGAGCTGTACAGTCGTCTGCGTACAGGCCTTTAAAATGGAAAAATGAGCCTTTGGGTATCTGTTGCAAGGCAGGAAAAGTTAAACTTTCACAAAATGAAAGTTTGCCTGATCCACTTAAAAGCTTAATAATTGGTGGACATCCCAAGCATGATCATTTCATTGATCGTAAAAGAAAGTATAACAGCTGCTTTCAAATGACTTCTTTTGGAAGTACAAAAATTATAAATGAAAGTTGGTCAACCTTTAAAGTCCAAGGACAAGTGTATCACTTAATTGGTAGTGTCCGACCTTTGCCAAATGAAGAAATGCAGTTTCTTCAAATTTATTTTGTCGGTGATGATGAAAAGGAAGCTCAACTACGTTGCAAAAATATTTCAAATGTTGATTGCAGCGTAGTAAAGGATCTTCAATGTATGTTTCATCAGCATAATCGTTATGTCAAAGATCTAAAAATGGCTCTCAATAAAATACCAACAAGTACTAAAGACTATAAATTGATTAAACAAATTAAAAGAAGTCTCTTTAATATTCTGTTAAAGAAGTATCTTTATTATAATTCGTTTTTACTTCATGTCCGTTAGGACTATAGGAGAACAAATTCTAAACTAAACTCTAGGGCAAGCTGCATCGAACCATGAAGCCGCCGCTGCCGGCTGGAAAGCCAGCTGAATGCTGAGTCGGCGTCTCCAGCGAGCGATCAGGCTGCTTGCGCGTGCGAGTTTCGGATTTCGGCTGCAACTTTGTCGCGACGGCATCCGGCGCAACAGCGTTGTCAGCAAACTCAAGCTTGCGCGTGTTAACTCATCCCCTACTAGGTTGAAACACGTCCACAGGTTTCTTCTTTTTCATTCTGCGCTGGTATAATTTCCAGGCGCCCACGAGAAGTAGGAATAGGGCGATGAGTGTCAAGCAGCCATATGATCGTGAAGATAATCCCGAATTAAGATCCCCGATAGGGCGGAGATTCTTTATGGTTAGGTCATGTAGGAATGGGAAACTCAGATGTTCTCTGAAGAGGGTGACGTTGACCACAGCTGATGTGGATACAGCAGGTTTCTTTTTTAGGATGCCTCGGTGGTTCACGTAACGAGTGCCATTTAGTGAGACGTGATCGTCGTAAGTCACGAGGAAGGTTCTTGTTCCCAGTACTATCCACTACATTCATGGTCGCGCTGTTTATTACTGCAATGCCCTCGCCGATTAGTATCACGGGCGCCAGGTGTCCGGGGCGCGTGGCGCATTGAGCGACGGTTCCAGATACCAGTTGTTGCGCGCATGAGGTATTTTGTAGTCTTCTGCAAAAGTAGTGCTCACAGTGGCAGCGCAGTCACGTACAGCGAAGGTCTTTGTTCCGCAGTCGGCCACCGTATTACCTTCTTCTAGATCTAATATTACGTTATTATGCTCAACAGGAAGAATATCTATTTTTTTACAATTTAACAAAGGTTTGGGATATTTGGTCAGAAAGTACAATAATTCAGAATTTTGAAAAGCTTTTATATGAGAGACTTCTAAAAGGTCGGTTATACTAGTATTAGCGAGTTGTTCATTTAATAATTCTTTTATGTCGATGCTGTCTAGTATAAGGGGGCTGATTAAATTTATTTTAGCAAGTGTAACAGTGAGGATTAAGTCCTCAAGGTTTGTAATTATCATTCTATTCTTTGCCAAAATTGTTGCATAAAAATGTTTGACCTCTGCATCTGGTTTCAAAATTTCATTGAGGGCCCTTGAAACGTCATTAAGTCTTGCCTGGAATTTACTGTTGATCTCTATCTGCTTGCTCTCGAATTCTATTAACTGACTTTGTTTGAATTTTATTTGTTCCCAGTCATCGAAATCTGGGGTTCCTGCAATTGCCTTAAGGGCACTACCTTTCATGTAAATGCTATGTGCCTGTCGGTGGTGAACGGTCAAGGAAGCTATCAAGGTGGCTATGTGTTGTATGTCAGTTTTCAGTACCTGTTTCATGTGGTCCTTGGGTAGTTAATCTATCAATTTCCATGTCTCGTCGATGTAAGTTTCAAAAGATGTCAAGTTCGTCGTGTGTCCCATGTAAGTGTACGAGTCCCAGATTGTTACGTCACTGTCAACTATAGGTATGTAGTCCGCGTGGGTGTAGTCGTTGAGTCTCAATGTCGCTTCGGTCAAGGTCATGGTTGCTATTGTTAAGCTGAAAAGATATCTTAACCTAGGAAAATGTAACTTGTTAAAAAAAATAGTTGTCATGATTTTTCAAATGTCAAAACCTACTTAAGTTTGTTCTTATGGACCACCCTCCCTTTAATAAGAACCGTCGTACCTAGGTCTGCTTCCACTATAGCTTCTGTGAATAGGGGTGATAGTTTATTTCCTAATCTCTTATTGTTTTTTATCCAAACTCTATCGCCTACCGAATACGACTAATAGACCCTGTTTTTATTCATTTGGTCAAGTGTCTTTTGCTGTGCTGATGCGATTTTTTCCCTAATCTGCACTGTAGTGTCTTTGGAGGCTGCGTGAATTACGTCTATGGGTCTCTCGTTTGTCACCGAATGGATTGACCTGTTGTACTTTATGGTTGCAAGGAGAATGTTTTCGACAGTGTCCTCTACCTGTGTTTCCAGCTTATAAGAGCGTGCTATATCCCCAAGAGTGCCATGGAACCGCTCGACTTATAACATCTATATGCAACATTTCTCCGGCATACGATGGTATCGGGGTTTTCCCTATTTCTTGTTTTTTTGGGTGCCGATCATGTTTACTCATAACACAAATTCATTCAAAATTTGCAGCTATTTCCGACGTTAAGCGACCTATTTTTGGAAAAAAATAGTCCTTAAGTATCTGTTTCGCATTTTCTTGCGCTGCTCTGTGTGCGCGATTATGTTCAGCTGTCGCAATTTCCCTCTGTTCCGTTGGGTTTACAATATCTGTAACTAAGTTTTTGCAATATCTAAAGGTGGTGGAAGGGAATGCCTCAACTAGTCCGTGTTGGATGAAAGCCAGTATGGGTAGCTCGCAATGAATTGCGTTGGCCACGTCAGTGTTTACTGCATCTTTAATGCTTTGCAATAATGTGCTGCGATCGGAAAAATTAATTATGTGACGGGTTTTTGTCTTAAACAAAAATATACGTCTTTTGTTGGGGGATAGTCCCTTCTTCCAGAATAATCTGGTTCCGAAAGCAATTTACTGGTTTGTCTGTGCCTTCAATGGTATATGTAAGGGATTCTTCACTGTGGATAGTGGCAGCATCTGAGTCTGCTGAATCCTCTAATGCATTGACATTTTGGCGAGACAGAGCGTCTGCTACCAAATTCTCTTTTCCAACGCTTTATTTTGGCATTCGGGTTTTTATCCGATACCGAAAAGGTTAATGGTTGGTGGTCTGTATGAATGTTAAGATTCTTAACACCATACAAGTAATTTCTGAGGTTTTTGAGTGCCCATACAATGGCGAGAAGCTCACGCTCATTTGTGGCAAAATTTACCTCGTTACCTCGCAATGTTCGCGAGATCATTGTTATCGGGCGGCCGCCTTGAGACAGTACCGCTCCCAGTCCATAGCCAGACGCGTCTGTTGTGAGGTCAAAAGGCTTTTTGTAATTTGGGTAGGACAACATTACATCTTCAGAGGCCAGTATATTTTTTAACCTATCGAAGGCTTCATTTTGCTCCGTTGACAATTCGATTATCACCTTTCTTGAGTAATTGGCACTTACTTTGCCATTTTCGCCTTTCAAAATATCTGTTAGGGGCCTTGCGATGCTGGCAAAACCCGCTATGAAGCAGCTATAGTAGCGTGCTAGACCTAAAAATGACCTAAGAGCGAATAGGGTTTTCGGTGGGGGAAAGTCCTTAATAGCCTTCACTTTATCGGGCTTAGGCTTAGGGTTTTGTCTTTTCTATTCTTTTGGAAGTAGGGATTCTTGCTTTGAGAATTGTCTTACTTTCCCTGCTGAGTGTTCTGACGCCAGACCTGAGACTTTTGCGAATCTTGCTTTTGGGGTTTTTCCTCAAGGTGTTTTGCAAAATTTGCTGCAAAGATGCCTCTCTCATTGCTTGATTCGGCTTCTTGAGCTAAAGCTAAGGCTGAGGGGAGGTCTATGGGTTGTGCCGGGAAGACTGCCCACTTCAGAGACTTTTTTAATCCTGAGACGAAAACGTGAAGCGCGTCGCTTCTAAACTTTTCATTTAATACAGCCGCTGCGACGAAGTCGTGCGTCATTATTATTTTATTTGTTAATAATGCGAGTTTTTTCTCCACCTCGTCAAAATATTGTAGCAGTGGCAGCTGCTGGATTACATGTACCGGTTTTGTCCGCGTATGTAAAATCGAGCCTAGCAATAATGGCTTTAAAATTCAACACTGTGTTGAATGAGGCCAGCATTGCATCTGCTGATCCCCTTATTTTATTTCTGATTATAGCTACTGCCTGATAGTGTCTTGAGCTGCCGTTGTATGGCTCGAACACTTTGTAGGCTGCGGAAGCGCCTTGCCTCCACGAAACATAGTTTTCTATTTTTTCCATCGAACTCGGGGATGGACTTTATAATATCTAAGGGCTCGTCGCAATGGACCTCTGGCTTGATTACTATTTCGTGGAAAATTTCTATCTGTGGTGTAGAAACTCTTGTTGTATTAAGCTGGTTTGTCAGAGAGGCTATTCTTTCTTCAAATAAGAGGGCTTGTTGGTCAAGGGCTGCCTGAACCTTTGCCTCTATCTGGGCAATTTGTTCTGCATTCATTTTTTTTGTTTCACGCAAAGACTGCTGCTCTAAGTACGAAGTTATCAGTTCGTCGCCACTACTGTCGTCCGCTTTGGTTTGGTATTGCAATGGGCGCAACATAAAAAATCAGAACGTTTCGGAATTAATATTAATTTTGACTTAAAAAGGTTCTTTAACGCTTTATTGCAACAGGCAGAATTTTGTTTAAGTTTGTTTTGTAAGCAATGAAATCTCACACTAAACAGCTCTGAGAATTTTTTATTAAATTTATTCGAATTGTAAACAAATGAACATCTCACTGACATTTTGAAATATAGAATATTGGCTTCAATTAAATGGTGTGGTGGCCGCTGTGGTATGATATTTTCCAGTTGAACTCCGCCGGCCGCTCGTATTTGTTGATTTGTTTTAGTAACTCTCTCAGCTCTCTTGGCTGGGGTTTTATTTTTTTGTTTTAAGTTTTGTGGTGCTTTAGTCACTTCGTTTTGTTACTGTTTTGTTGTGTGTGTGTGTATTTTATTTTTCCACTGTTTTTTTGTTTTGTTTGTTGTTGTTTAAGTCACAAAATTCGTTCTTGTTGAGTTTCTGTGTTTTATTCACTGTTGATTTTGTTGTTATAAACATTCACTTTATTGTTTAATATCGCGACTCTTGGCGTTTGCTCATAGAGTTATTGCGTTTTGTTTTGTTTGCTTAAGACACAAAATTCGTTCTTCTTGAGTTTGTGTTTTATTCACTGTTGTTGTTGTTCAATACCGCGACTCTTGGCGTTAGCGCAAAGAGTTATTTCGGTTGAATAGTACGTAGGCGATTGTATGATCGCTTATGGAAAAACTGGGTTATTTCCCGTTTGGGCGCCAATTAAAAGAAGTCTCTTTAATATTCTGTTAAAGAAGTATCTTTATTATAATTCGTTTTTACTTCATGTCCGTTAGGACTATAGGAGAACAAATTCTAAACTAAACTCTAGGGCAAGCTGCATCGAACCATGAAGCCGCCGCTGCCGGCTGGAAAGCCGGCTGAATGCTGAGTCGGCGTCTCCAGCGGGCGATCAGGCTGCTTGCGCGTGCGAGTTTCGGATTTCGGGTGCAACTTTGTCGCGACGGCATCCGGCGCAACAGCGTTTTCAGCAAACTCAAGCTTGCGCGTGTTAACTTATACAGAATCATGCATATTTTCATCCCTTTAATATAGCTCATCTATTTCTGTGTTTGTAAGGTACAGCGTGCATCTGGCTACTTAGGTAACAAACATGTGATCCTTTTTCTACTGCACTCTCAGTTGGTCTACCTAAACATCGCCCAAGAGTGGAAAATGGACAATAAAGTGTCGGTAGTAGCATCAGATTATGCTCACAACATTATTGGAGCGATAAAGCTTGGAGGGTGGCGCCACATTCCGTGCCTTGCACATTGTTTAAACATCATCGTGCAAAAGGCGTTGTCTCCAATCAACAGCATTATATCAAAGGCTAAGGCAATAGTGGAATTTTTCAATCGCAGCTCATCGGGACGAAAAAAACTTTAGGATACACAAGTCCAATTGGGATTGCCAAACTTAAAACTTGTGCAGGATGTGGCAACACGCTGGAAATCGACATACATAATGTTTTAATGGCTATTTCTTCTGAAAAAAGCAGTAATGGTAGTGGTTTATATTTTACGTCCAGACTTAATACTAACAAATGCAGACTGGAAAGTCATTGAAGACGTGCCACCAGTGCTGCTATTTTTTTTCCAGATTACCAACGATATATCTGCCGAAAAGAACGTTACGCTCTCCAAAGTTGTAGTCTTCGTTGGAGTTCTTCGAAAAAAAAGTGGCTGGCATGCAAACAATGAATGAATCAATATCAAAAGTCATAAATATTCTTTTGAATGAAATTGATACCCGTTTTCGAGATGTTCAGCAAAATATTTTATATGCTGAAGGCACAATTTTGGATCCTAAATTCAAAGGGCGGGCTATCTATTCAGAAGATGCTTTCCAAAAATCTATTGCCAAAATTAAAACAAACTTAAAGTCCATTCGTTTAGCTAACGATTTGGCTGATTGTGCTCCGACTGAGCCGGCACAGGATTCGAAAGTGCAAATTATAGATGAGGACGACATTTGGAAAGAATATTACGTCGACTTTCATAAGGTTAGCAAGCCCACCAATAATACAGCCACTGCGACCCGTGAAATGGACAAGTACCTGTCAGAGGAATACCTGCAAAAGAAAGAGGACCCCTTGAGGTGGTGAGATCAGCGAAAATGCCAATATCCGCATTTATGCATTGTATATATGATGAGGCGGCTTTGTGTTATGGCCACATCTGTACCATGTGAGCGAATTTTTTCAAGTGTTGGCGAATTAATCCGCAAAAGGCGCACGTTACTAAAGGCGAAAAATTTTTAAAACCTTATGTTTTTGCACAACAATTTATAATTATTTTGGTAAGTAATATCTTAAATTATTTCTTGTCAAAATACTAATACATATAAGTATATATTATTTTTAGCGAAACATATTTGCTTGCAAAACTGCGATTTTATTTTAACTCTTGAAAGAGAAAATATTTATTTTTTGTTATTGTATTATTGTTTTTATTTTTAATCATGTTTTTGTATGTTATTTGTTTAAGTTGTCATATATACTTATAAAAGAAAACTAGCTGTACCCTGCCACCCTACGGTGTAGCATATTGTGATTCTACGTATAAGAAATGAACACAACAAATCATAATTTTTAAATACGTTTAATTTTGTAATACTTGTGCGTATACAATATTTTTTGTTTCTCCATTCTCCGCGTAAATATAAAGGCTATCTTGTTTACCGACACGGGAACACGCAACATATAATTGTCCATGTGAAAAGCAATCCGCATCTAAATCTAAACTACATAATTCCAGAGATTGAACTTGAGCTTTATTAATTGTCATTGCGAATGCCAATCGAATAGGAAACTGCAATCTTTTGAATTCAAATGATGTATCAGTCGGGATCATCGGAATCCTAGGAATGAAGACAACGTCACCTTTGAACGGTCCAGCTAAGATCGTTGCTTCCACCACGTTGGTCATCAATTTCTTGACCGCGAGTCGCGTGCCATTGCAGAGTTTTGGCTGATTTATATTCCAGAGCATAATAATTGGCACACCATTTTTTAATTTCAAAATGTGTGGTGGCATTCCAGGCAGATCAAGTGAATTCAAAAATTCCGTTGGGTAATTAACTGCTTCATCTGCGTCCACAACCGTGTCTATCGACTTATATGTAATTCCCTCAGTTTCTATGCTGGATTGTATAACATGATTAAATTGATAGACGTCTTTATTCTTGGCGGCAAGGATAGCTCGATCACTAAGCCAATCGAGATTCCCATAATTCATTTGAATATTTGGAAATACTTTTCAGGCAATATTATTTTTTTTTGACGTCCCATTGAGTGGCAGCTTCCCGTTCCCAATGTCCAGTGACTGTCTTGAGAATACCTCGGCTGATTCATCGTTCTGCAACTGGACACGCATATTCGTCGTCAACTGCAATTTACGTACGTGTCGCCACAATGTTGAATATTTCAGGCAAGCATTTATTTCGTCGGCTGGTGTTGATCGAGAAATTACAGGCAACGTTTGCCTGAAATCTCCTGCCAGCAATATCAGCGCATTCCCGAATGGTTCAGCTGTTCTACGTAAATCCCGCAATGATCTATCAAAAGCCTCAAGCGATTTTTTGTGTGCCATCGTGCATTCATCCCAAAAAATGAGTTTACATTTTTGCAATACTTTTCTCATACCTGATCCTCTGAAAATGTTGCACATGGGAGTCTCAATGATTTGCATGTTTAATGGCAACTTCAGCGTTGAATGAGCAGTCCTTCTACCAGGTAATAATGTGGCAGCTATTCCAGATGAAGCAAGAGCTAATGCTATGTCCATTTTTGCTCGAACCGTGGCCAGAATCAATCTGATGAGGAATGTTTTTCCGGTTCCTCCTGGAGCATCTAAGAATAAGATGCCGCCAGCTCCGCTATTTATCATTTGCATAACATTTTCATAAACGCCTTTCTGTTCATTGGTTAATTTAGCAATGTTTGTTTGGACATATACCTGAAGATCATTGCTGTTGCAAGTCTGCTCACGTCGCAAATCCACATCAAATAAATCATACACATTTCAGTTGGGCGCTGGCAGTCCCAATTGACATAGCACTTTATTTTCAATGGCTAAGCACTTGTCTTCAATGTCTGTGTCCCATGTAAGTGTACGAGTCCCAGATTGTTACGTCACCGTCAACTATAGGTATGTAGTCCGCGTGGGTGTAGTCGTTGAGTCTCAATGTCGCTTCGGTCAAGGTCATGGTTGCTATTGTTAAGCTGAAAAGATATCTTAACCTAGGAAAATGTAACTTGTTAAAAAAAATAGTTGTCATGATTTTTCAAATGTCAAAACCTACTTAAGTTTGTTCTTATGGACCACCCTCCCTTTAATAAGAACCGTCGTACCTAGGTCTGCTTCCACTATAGCTTCTGTGAATAGGGGAGATAGTTTATTTCCTAATCTCTTATTGTTTTTTATCCAAACCCTATCGCCTACCGAATACGACTTATAGACCCTGTTTTTATTCATTTGGTCAAGTGTCTTTTGCTGTGCTGATGCGATTTTTTCCCTAATCTGCACTGTAGTGTCTTTGGAGGCTGCGTGAATTACGTCTATGGGTCTCTCGTTTGTCACCGAATGGATTGACCTGTTGTACTTTATGGTTGCAAGGAGAATGTTTTCGACAGTGTCCTCTACCTGTGTTTCCAGCTTATAAGAGCGTGCTATATCCCCAAGAGTGCCATGGAACCGCTCGACTTATAACATCTATATGCAACATTTCTCCGGCATACGATGGTATCGGGGTTTTCCCTATTTCTTGTTTTTTTGGGTGCCGATCATGTTTACTCATAACACAAATTCATTAAAAATTTGCAGCTATTTCCGACGTTAAGCGACCTATTTTTGGAAAAAAAATAGTCCCTAAGTATCTGTTTCGCATTTTCTTGCGCTGCTCTGTGTGCGCGATTATGTTCAGCTGTCGCAATTTCCCTCTATTCCGTTGGGTTTACAATATCTGTAACTAAGTTTTTGCAATATCTAAAGGTGGTGGAAGGGAATGCCTCAACTAGTCCGTGTTGGATGAAAGCCAGTATGGGTAGCTCGCAATGAATTGCGTTGGCCACGTCAGTGTTTACTGCATCTTTAATGCTTTGCAATAATGTGCTGCGATCAGAAAAATTAATTATGTGACGGGTTTTTGTCTTAAACAAAAATATACGTCTTTTGTTGGGGGATAGTCCCTTCTTCCAGAATAATCTGGTTCCGAAAGCAATTTACCGGTTTGTATGTGCCTTCAATGGTATATGTAAGGGATTCTTCACTGTGGATAGTTGCAGCATCTGAGTCTGCTGAATCCTCTAATGCATTGACATTTTGGCGAGACAGAGCGTCTGCTACCAAATTCTCTTTTCCAACGCTTTATTTTGGCATTCGGGTTTTTATCCGATACCGAAAAGGTTAATGGTTGGTGGTCTGTATGAATGTTAATATTCTTAACACCATACAAGTAATTTCTGAGGTTTTTGAGTGCCCATACAATGGCGAGAAGCTCACGCTCATTTGTGGCAAAATTTACCTCGTTACCTCGCAATGTTCGCGAGATCATTGTTATCGGGCGGCCGCCTTGAGACAGTACCGCTCCCAGTCCATAGCCAGACGCGTCTGTTGTGAGGTCAAAAGGCTTTTGTAATTTGGGTAGGACAACATTACATCTTCAGAGGCCAGTATATTTTTTAACCTATCGAAGGCTTCATTTTGCTCCGGTGACAATTCGATTATCACCTTTCTTGAGTAATTGGCACTTACTTTGCCATTTTCGCCTTTCAAAATATCTGTTAGGGGCCTTGCGATGCTGGCAAAACCCGCTATGAAGCAGCTATAGTAGCGTGCTAGACCTAAAAATGACCTAAGAGCGAATAGGGTTTTCGGTGGGGGAAAGTCCTTAATAGCCTTCACTTTATCGGGCGAGGACTGAATCCCGCCTCTGCACACTGTAAATCCCAAATATTTCACGTTTTTTTTGAAAAACTTGGATTTTTCTTGAGACACTCGCATGCCTGCGTCCCTAAGGTTTTTCAAGATCCACTCAATGTCTCTGATATGGTCTTCTTTGGACTTGGAGAATATTATTACGTCATCAACGTAAACATAACATATCCTACCAATTTGTTCGCGGAGCACATCATCAATGGCTCGTTGGAAGATACTTGGGGCATTTTTCAGCCCGAAAGGGAGTCTACAAAACTCATACTTCCCGTTGTTGACAGAGAACGCTGTCTTTTTCCTGTCTCTTTCAGTCAATTCAATTTGGTGAAACCCTGACTTGAGGTCCAGCGTAGTGAAGTACTGGGCCTCGCCCAAGTTTGACAATATCGTCGAAATGGATGGGATAAAGTATTTGTCATCGGTTGTTTTAAGATTTAGTTTCCTAAAATCAATAACCAGACGCTTTTGTTTGTGCCCGTCGATGCTTTTTTTGTCGACGACCCATATCGGGTTATTATAAGGGGACTTTGACGGTCGTATTATGCCATTCGCTAGAAGTGGTTTAACCTCTGCATTGACAAAGTCAGACACGCCCTTTGGATACTGATACATTTTTGAGTAAACTGGTTCATCGTCCGTTGGTATAGTGGCAACCGTATTTATGTTGTACGGTAGGGACTCGTTAACGTCCGCAAATGCTTTTACCATTTCGTTGATCATATTATCAAAGGTGGATCTGACAGCAGGAGGGACATCTGTGTCATTAATCCGAATATGGTTCACCTGTTGACATTTAGTGAACTCGATTTTTTCTATCCCATGGTCGTGTTCAAAGGTGGATCAGACAGCAGGAGGGACATCTGTGTCATTAATCCGAATATGGTTCACCTGTTGACATTTAGTGAACTCGATTTTTTCTATCCCATGGTCGTGTTTAATGGCGTTGTTTGTTAAATCTATTTGGGCATTGATCTGTTTTAGCAGATCAAGGCCAATTATGCCATCAAAGTCATTAAGTGACTCCAGCATGAAAAAGTAGGACTTTACGTCGAAAAGGTGGATGAGGCATTTCTGCTCAATTTTAGTGTGCCCGTGAATTGATTTAACTTGAAAAGGGCTGTCAACTGACACCCAATGTGCCAGTTCGGGAAGGGGTATTATATAATTTTTCGAGGCCCCAGGGTCTATCAGAAGTCTGATAATTCTCCCTGCAACCATTCGTCTTATGAACGGAAGCAGGGAGCTTCCGTTAAAAAATTACAGCTTTCGGCTCCGGACAAATCGTCCTCAACTTGTGTCGTTTCATGTTGTGACCGTGACTCGTACTCACCGTTATTCTCTTCTTGTGGTAGATGATTAAGGTTTTGTTGGGTCCTCATGGATTGGTCCCCGTACCCTTGGTTGTTTCTGTAGCCTTGTGCGGATTGCCTGGAGCGTGAGGATTGATTTACCTCCATTGGCTCGGGTCCCCGCCCTTGGGACTTTTGGTTGCTATAGCGCTGTTTCGTGCTATTTGGTTTTTGCTGATTGGTTTTGTCTTTTCTATTCTTTTGGAAGTAGGGATTCTTGCTTTGAGAATTGTCTTCCTTTCCCTGCTGAGTGTTCTGACGCCAGTCCTGAGACTTTTGCGAATCTTGCTTTTGGGGTTTTTCCTCAAGGTGTTTTGCAAAATTGGTTGCAAAGATGCCTCTCTCATTGCTTGATTCGGCTTCTTGAGCTAAAGCTAAGGCTGAGGGGAGGTCTATGGGTTGTGCCGGGAAGACTGCCCACTTCAGAGACTTTTTTAATCCTGAGACGAAAACGGGAAGCGCGTCGCTTCTAAACTTTTCATTTAATACAGCCGCTGCGACGAAGTCGTGCGTCATTATTATTTTATTTGTTAATAATGTGAGTTTTTTCTCCACCTCGTCAAAATATTGTAGCAGTGGCAGGTTGCCCTGCTGAAGCGTGCTTAATTGCTGCTGGATTACATGTACCGGTGTTTTGTCCGCGTATGTAAAATCGAGCCTAGCAATAATGGCTTTAAAATTCAACACTGTGTTGAATGAGGCCAGCATTGCATCTGCTGATCCCCTTATTTTATTTCTGATTATAGCTACTGCCTGATAGTGTCTTGAGCTGCCGTTGTATGGCTCGAACACTTTGTAGGCTGCGGAAGCGCCTTGCCTCCACGAAACATAGTTTTCTATTTTTCCATCGAACTCGGGGATGGACTTTATAATATCTAAGGGCTCGTCGCAATGGACCTCTGGCTTGATTACTATTTCGTGGAAAATTTCTATCTGTGGTGTAGAAACTCTTGTTGTATTAAGCTGGTTTGTCAGAGAGGCTATTCTTTCTTTAAATAAGAGGGCTTGTTGGTCAAGGGCTGCCTGAACCTTTGCCTCTATCTGGGCAATTTGTTCTGCATTCATTTTTTTTGTTTCACGCAAAGACTGCTGCTCTAAGTACGAAGTTATCAGTTCGTCGCCACTACTGTCGTTCGCTTTGATTTGGTATTGCATTGGGCGCAACATAAAAAATCAGAACGTTTCAGAATTAATATTAATTTTGACTTAAAAAGGTTCTTTAACGCTTTATTGCAACAGGCAGAATTTTGTTTAAGTTTGTTTTGTAAGCAATGAAATCTCACACTAAACAGCTCTGAGAATTTTTTATTAAATTTATTCGAATTGTAAACAAATGAACATCTCACTTACATTTTGAAATATAGAATATTGGCTTCAATTAAATATTGTGGTGGCCGCTGTGGTATGATATTTTCCAGTTGAACTCCGCCGGCCGCTCGTATTTGTTGATTTGTTTTAGTAACTCTCTCAGCTCTCTTGGCTGGGGTTTTATTTTTTTGTTTTAAGTTTTGTGGTGCTTTAGTCACTTCGTTTTGTTACTGTTTTGTTGTGTGTGTGTGTATTTTATTTTTCCACTGTTTTTTTGTTTTGTTTGTTGTTGTTTAAATCACAAAATTCGTTCTTGTTGAGTTTCTGTGTTTTATTCACTGTTGATTTTGTTGTTATAAACATTCACTTTATTGTTTAATATCGCGACTCTTGGCGTTTGCTCATAGAGTTATTGCGTTTTGTTTTGTTTGCTTAAGACACAAAATTCGTTCTTCTTGAGTTTGTGTTTTATTCACTGTTGTTGTTGTTCAATACCGCGACTCTTGGCGTTAGCTCAAAGAGTTATTTCGGTTGAATATTGTATTTTATTGCGATTGTATGATCGCTTATGGAAAAACTGGGTTATTTCCCGTTTGGGCGCCAATTAAAAGAAGTCTCTTTAATATTCTGTTAAAGAAGTATCTTTATTATAATTCGTTTTTACTTCATGTCCGTTAGGACTATAGGAGAACAAATCCTAAACTAAACTCTAGGGCAAGCTGCATCGAACCATGAAGCCGCCGCTGCCGGCTGGAAAGCCAGCTGAATGCTGAGTCGGCGTCTCCAGCGGGCGATCAGGCTGCTTGCGCGTGCGAGTTTCGGATTTCGGGTGCAACTTTGTCGCGACGGTATCCGGCGCAACAGCGTTTTCAGCAAACTCAAGCTTGCGCGTGTTAACTTATACAGAATCATGCATATTTTCATCCCTTTAATATAGCTCATCTATTTCTGTGTTTGTAAGGTACAGCGTGCATCTGGCTACTTAGGTAACAAACATGTGATCCTTTTTCTACTGCACTCTCAGTTGGTCTACCTAAAAATCGCCCAAGAGTGGAAAATGGACAATAAAGTGTCGGTAGTAGCATCAGATTATGCTCACAACATTATTGGAGCGATAAAGCTTGGAGGGTGGCGCCAAATTCCGTGCCTTGCACATTGTTTAAACATCATCGTGCAAAATGCGTTGTCTCCAATCAACAGCATTATATCAAAGGCTAAGGCATATATAACTTGTCTTTCGTTGGTGACGGTCGTGTTTTTGCGTGCTCTTGATTATTTATTGTTCTCTTGTGTTTGTGAACGGTGTTTTTACTCTGTTTAATCTGGTAAATAGTTTTAGCAGTGATTGCAAATATATGTTGTATATATTTACGTTTGCATAAAAGAGTTTGTCGAGTTTATACTCACTTTAATTTGCAGTTTAACTGAGACTGCTCTGTCTCAACATAAAGAAAACATAAAGTAAACATACGTACATACTTACATACATATATTTACATTTGCATATTCTGTGTGATTACTAACAACAAACAGCTTGTCAGTTTTTTTGCTCTCGCTTTACAGCTCTCCCGCTCTTATCCGCTATTATCCGTCGCACTTGCGGTTCTATCTGCCTACGCGCTTACGCTCTCTCATTTAAGCGCTCATTTGATATTTACTGTTTTATATTGCTCTTGCAGTGATACGTTTTACTTATACTTACCGTCGCCTTACTTTGTTTTGTGCTAGCATATTAGTTGCCAGATAAAACCTTAAAACAATTTGAAAATGTTTGCATGCTGTAGCACCAATTGCAAAGTGGTTGGAACCACCAAGCAAGATTTTATTTTGTGCGGATTGTGTGACAACACGATCCACATGAAATGTGCTGGCTTTACTGCAAAAATCAGGGACTGCTTAATTGCAGATACAGGCCTTAAATGGTATTGCGAGCCCTGCAATTTGGCTGTGAAAGAATCGACCAAATTCATGAGGCAGACTCATGCTGGCTTTAAAGCAATGCATGTAGCTTTTAATAATCTGCAAGCGTCGTTCAACGAGCTTGAGCTTAACTTCAAAAATGGCAAGGTGATTACCGAATCTCCGAAGCGTAAAAAGACTTCGGGTCCTAATCCACTCATTGCCACACCTGTTCTGCCAACCAAACACCTTCTAGTGCCTAACACTAATCCTTCAATTGGTTCCAATGCTAACTCACTAATGTTATTTAACTCCCCTGCTAGAAATCCTATCATCAACCTAGCCACTTTATCTTCCGAACCTTTGCATGAGCCCTCTGGTTCAGCAGCTCGTGTGCCTATTAATCCTAATATAGGTACAACTGGGGCTCACAAGCCTCTGGTTGTTGTACCACTCAATAAATTTGTTTTTGTTTCTAGGCTGGCATCCGATACGTCATCGGATGATGTTGCAGCATATGTAAAGAGTCAAATCGATTCCCCACTTATTGTTGTTGAAAAGTTTAAATTTAAACATGCCAGAAGTATATCTTCTTTCAAGTTGGGTGTACCGCCTGAACTTTTCTCGACAATTTGCTCTGAAAAGTTTTGGCCGCCGCAGCTTGTCGTTAACAACATAAGAATTCTTTGTTTATTCTTTATTTATGAACGGATCAGTTGTGATCGTTTGAGGGTTCTTCTAAAACTAACTTATGAATACCATCCTATGCATAACGTAAGCTACGGACCCCCGGCAGCGATGTGGGCAGCGATGCGGGCAGCGATGCGGGCAGCGATGGCAGAATGCTGATCGTGCGCCTCGTGACACATTCCAGTGGCCACTTGGCGTACGGATCATATTGCATTTGTTGACGGACGCAACTTTGTCGCGTATGTTGAACTTATGGATAGCCTCCAAATCGCTGAGTGGCGAAACTCTGTTGCACGCGTATCCGGTTAGCCTATGTCAGCCTTAGTGGTGTTAACTCCTCCCTCTGCCAAGTTAAGAGCGTCCTCGGTCTTTCTAGAGCCTACTTGTAGATTTTTTATGATTGTGTTTCGCTCTCGTTGTTTGATGCGTTGCTGGATCTTATACGCGTGCATCAATAAACCGAAGACGACTGCCAGCGTGATTGCGCAGCTCCATATGGGCCCGTATGTCAACGTGGATTTTAGTTGACCAATATGTTGTAGATTCACCAGACTCATTTCGTGGAGGAAGGGTAGACTTAGGTGTTCCCGATGCATAGTCACGTTGATTTGAGTGACAGCTGAGACTACTGGCTTTTTCCTAAGGAAACCATAATTGTTGACGTACCGAGTTTCGTTGATTATGATGTCGTCATCGAAGTTCACTAGGTAGGTTCCAGAGATGAATGATGATGGGCCCGAGTAACTTGAGATGTTTACAGTTGCCTCGTTGATGATAATTGCGCCATCATCTATTATCATTAATTTATCCAGATGTCCAGGTCGGGTACTGCATTGTGCAAAAGTTCCAGCTATCAGTTGTTGCGCACAGCTAGAAGATTTTAAGTTCCTGCAGAACGTGGTGCCTATTGATGCGTTGCATTCGCCGACAGTAAATATAACAGTGCCACAATCCGCCACGATGTTAGTCTTCTCGAAGTCCAAAACTTTACCGGATCGTTGAACAGGGAATAAATTTATTTTTTTACATACTAACTTAGGTATAGGATATTTAATTAAAAAGTACAAAATATCATTACTCTGGAAAGCCTTAATACTAGCAACTTCTAATAAATCGGTTACGCTAATATTAGTGAAGTGTTTAAGTGTGATCTCCTTGACATCGATGTTGTCTAACATTACTGGGTTGATCAGGTTTATTTTAGAAAGGGTTACGGTAAGAATTAAATTTTGTAAATCTGATATAATCATTCTATTTTTTGCTAAAATTGTTTCGTACAAATGATCCATGTCAATTCCTTCTATCTTGTTAATTGAGTTAACGATTTCTGTAAGTTCGTTGAGTCTAGTCTGAAATTTATTGTTTAATTCGATCTGTAAGTTTTGTGAATCTGCTATTTGTGTTTGCTTGAACTTAATATGTTCCCAGTCGTCGAAATCAGGAGTCCCTGCTATGACCTTTAGGGCAGTCCCTAAGAGGTTTATGCTGCGAGGGTTTCTGTGGTTAACCTTAAGCGTGCTATTAGCGTCTCGATATGTCCGAGGTCAGTGAGTAGCACGTTACGTATGTGGTCTTGTTTAAACAGTCCTAAGGTCCGTCTGGTTTCGTCCGCGTACGTTTCGTATGATGTCACGTTCGTTGTGTGTCCGAGGTAGCCGTACTCGTCCCAAATGGTAACGTCGCCGTCTGTTACTGGTATGTAGTCCGAAAGTGTGTAGTTAGTTAGTTTAACAGTTGCGGTCGTAAAAGTCGTCATTAGAAGTATTACTAACGTTGATGTTATTCTAAGGAAGAGAATGATATTTTTTTTATATTAATTGCTATTTCTTATTTTCTAATGTTGTCTTTATGGACCACCCTCCCCTTTATTAAGACTGTTGATCCTAAGTCTGCTTCTATTATGCCTTCTACGCATAGTGGGGTCAACTTATTACCTAAGCGTTTGTTCGTCTTTATCCAAACTTTATCTCCTACCAAATATTTTTTATTTTCTCGGTTTATATTTACCTGTGTGATTTTTTTTAAACTGTGCCTTTTCAAGTCTATCTCTTATCTGTATTCTTGTTTCTATGTTGTTTGACCAAATAACATCGACTGGCTTCATTGCAGTCACTGAATGTATGGTTTTATTATATTCAATCGTTGAAAGCAGAATCAGGTCAACGGTGTCGCTTATGTGTTTGTCAAGTTTCATACAGCGCGCAATTTCTGTTAAAGTGCTGTGAAATCGTTCAACTTGACCGTTTGAAACATTATGTGAGGGCGGCGTATTTGCTATTTGAAAACGAAATTTTGACAAGATAGATTTGACCGTCTCGGAATTCAGGGACTTTTCGTTATCGCAATAAATGGTGTTTATTTTAGGAAAAATATTTATGAGCTGTAAGATTGGATTTTTTATGTCCACAATTGCTCTCGAACAAATTGGCTGTGTCACGGCAAACTTTGAAAATTTGTCGACACACGTTAAGAAGTACTTCTGATCGGTAGAAAATACATCGATGTGCAGGCGTTCTCCTACATAGGTGGGAATTGGTGTTTCTCCTAACATCTGTTTCGTTGGATGTCGGTCATACTTAGTCATAGAGCAAACTCTACAGTTTGCGACAACTTCTGTTGCCAATTTGGACATGTTAGGGAAGATGATATTGGCATTATGCTCGTCGATAAAAGCTTTCCAGCGTTTTATCTTTGCGTTAGGGTTTTTATCTGACACTGCATATGTCAGAGGTTGATGATCTGTGAAAATATTGAGGTTTCGTACACCATACAAATAGTTCCGAAGATTTTTTAGGGCCCATACAATGGCCAGAGATTTCTCGCTCATTAGTCGCAAGATTCTGCTCGTTGTCACGAAGTGCTCGTGAAATGAGAGTTATGGGACGACCTTCTTGGGATAACACTGCCCCAATGCCATATCCCGAAGCATCTGTTGTCAAATCAAATGGTTTTTTAAAGTCCGGATATCTCAAAATGACATCTTCGGAGGCTAGTATATCCCTCAATTTACAGAACGCTTCAATTTGTTTCTGTGTTAGGTCTTTAACCACTTTTCTCGACTGATTGGCACTTATTTTGCCATTGTCGCCTTTTAAGACGTCCGTTAGGGGTCTGGCGATATCAGCGAATCCCTTGATGAAACACCTGTAATAGTTAGCTAATCCAAAGAATGATCTAAGGGCAAACAGTGTTTTTGGGATTTGAAAGTTTTTGATAGCTTGAACTTTTTCTGGTGTAGTTTGAATTCCACCTCTGGACACGTTGAATCCCAGATATTCCACGCTCTTTTTGAAGAACTTGGATTTTTCCTGAGACACCCTCATGTTAGCATCTTCGAGGCTTTTTTAAAACCCAATTGATGTGTTTAACATGGTCCTCTTTATTTTTAGAAAAAATTATCACATCATCAACATAGACATGACAAGTTTTTCCTATTTCATCTCGAAGGACATCGTCAATAGCCCTCTGAAATATACTCGGTGCGTTTTTCAGACCGAATGGGAGCCTACAAAACTCGTATTTTCCATTGTTTACAGAAAACGCGGTTTTTTCCCTGTCTCTTTCTGCCAGTTCTATCTGGTGAAAGCCTGATTTAAGGTCCAGTGTTGTAAAATACTGGGCCTCACCCATGTTTGCTAATATGACTGAAATGTTAGGAAGTGGGTATTTGTCGTTCACCGTTTTTTCATTCAGTTTCCTGAAGTCGATGACCATTCTCTTTTTTTTGTATCCGAGCTCATCAACACCTTTTTTATCAACAACCCAGATGGGATTATTGTAAGGCGATCTTGATTGTCGAATGATGCCGTTTTCGAGAAGTTGTTTAACTTCTGAATTGATACACCCATGGGGTATGGGTATAACTTTGAGTACACTGGCACATCGTCTGTTCGGATGGTAGCCACAGTGTTGATATTGTAAGGTAGGGACTCATTTGGGTCCGCAAACGCATATGATCTATTTTTAATCATTTTATCAAAAGATTCTTTTATAGGTAAAGGTACGTCTGAATCGTTGACCTGAGTGTAGTTTACGTGTGGGCACGTTTTAAAGTTGAGCGACTTGGTGCCGCCCTTAAACCTAATGATACCGTTATTTAAATCAAGCTGAGCATTAACTTGCATAAGAAAATCGAGTCCCACTATACCATCAAAGTCTTTTAAAGTTGGTAGTATGAAAAAAAAGGATGTTTCATTGAACAATTTTATCGGACATTTTTTTTAAAATTTGTGTACCCCCATGTATAGATTTAACCTGGAAAGGTTTCTCAACTGGTGTAACATTTTGTAACTCGGACAAGGGTCTGATATAGTTTTTCGATGCCCCGGTATCAATTAGAAGTTTAAGAACTAATTTTCCTCCTACATTTTGTTTAATGAACGGGAGGAAGGACTTATTCCTAAAAAATTGCATGAATCATTAGATACGTCATCCTCGAATGCTTGAGCATTTTCATCGGCCTGGGGCTGATAATCATTATCGCCAGTGCCTTGCTCTTGAGCTGAAAGATTTATATTCTGACTGCTTTGGGTTGGATTAAATTTTTTGCTGAAGTTAGTTTATTGCCGAAAACGTGATGTAGACGGGTCAACTTCCATTGGCTCAGGGGCTCGGGATTGTTGGTCTTTACTTTGAAACCTTTGCTTCGAGGAATTCGGTTGCGAATTTCCTTGAACATTTGTCTGGTTCGTATACCTGGGCTTGTTATTACCCCCTTGAGGTTTATTTTGTGGATTTTTTTCCTTGATTGTTATCATTGGTTTGATAACGTGGGTGCTGGCGTTGGCCTGTGGGTTTCTGATTTCTTTCCTCATTAGTTTTAGCAAAGCTTGCGGCAAATTGTGAATATTCATTGCAAACTTCAGCTTCTTGGGCTAAGGACAAGGCAGATGGTAAATCTTCGGGCTGAGCGGAAAATACGACTGATTTAAGAGATTTCTTAAGACCGGCAACAAAAGAATGTAGTGCGTCTTTCCTGAATTGCTCATTTAAGACAGCTGCCGCTGCAGAATCATGTGTCATTATTGTTTTATTAGTGAGGAGAGTCAGGGTTTTCTCGACTTCGTCATAATATTCTAACAAGCTTAGTTCACCTTGTCTAAGGGTACTTAGTTTTTGTAAAATAACGCGTGTTGGAGTCTTATCTGCATATGTAAAATCAAGTCTGGCTATAATTGCTTTGAAATTTAAAACCGTATTGAAAGATGATAAAGTTGCGCTGGCTGCGCCTTTGATTTTATTTCTTATTATGCCAAGTGCATGAAAATGCCTTGAACTGCCGTTATGAGGTTCAAAAACCTCATAGGCAAATATTGCTGCTTCTCTCCAAGCAACATATTCGTCCACTTTGCCAGAAAACTCTGGCAGGGATTTAACCAAATCAATGGGCTCATCGCATTCTACTCCTGGCACGATTTGTACTCTTTGGTATTCTACTATTTCTTTCTTTTTCAAGTCTGTTTTTAGAGAATTTACTTCACTGCGAAAAAGACCAATTACCTTATCTAATTTCTCATCAAATCAGTTTTGTAAGTCTGCAGCCTGTGCTAACAAAGCCGCATTAATCTGTTCCTCCATGGCTTTGAGTACTTCTTGTGAAGGCATTCTGTCGAGAGATTTGTTTTCTTTATAAGAACTAATAAGTTCGTCCTCACTTTCTGTCGTTTTTCCCAAACTATCGTCTCTCCACATGAGTTAGTTATACCAGTATGTCTATCTATTGGTTATTCAATTATCAAAACAAGTGTTCAAAAGTGCAAAATTGAGATAAATACAAAATTCTTTACTCTGATCAATTCAGTAATAATATTCTTCTTATTTAATTTTTTATTATGTTTTTGGATGTGGAGTAGTAAACACTTAAACAAATCA
Source organism: Scaptomyza montana (assembly GCA_018904305.1). Taxonomy (NCBI): domain Eukaryota; kingdom Metazoa; phylum Arthropoda; class Insecta; order Diptera; family Drosophilidae; genus Scaptomyza; species Scaptomyza montana. The sequence continues at coordinate 125,659 of JAEIGR010000147.1, read as the reverse complement.
CTAACATGAATTTCATTTTTAATTAAAATATTTATAGTTGATGTAGACGATATGGTGGTGTTGTAGGACTGGAGCCGTTGTTGACTTCTGTGTAGTTTTCCCGCGAAGCTTTGTTGTGAGCAGCTATTATAATAGCTTTTTATTGATTGGTTTTTGTCTTTGCTTCAAGAATAGTTTTGTTTTTTAAAATGTCTATTTATTGTAAAGCATACTTTCAATGTTACTTTTATTTAGGAGCATACTTTGAAGCGGTTTTTTAAAACTGTTGTCTTTTTATTTTAAAGCATACTTTTAAGCAGTTTTTTTTATATGTTTTTCTTTAACACAGTTTTTCTTCAATATTGTATTTTTCACAAAATTTATCAAAGTGTTTTGCAGAGTTTTATTTTTCACTGTTGTCTATTTGATTGTTATACGCGTGCAAAGTGTTTTGCAGTGTTTTATTGTTTTGTTGAAAAAATTTTTTGTATTAAAAAATAATTATATTTCTCTTGAGTTTCAATGAAACGCTTGCATTACTCGCGGCGTCGGCTGGAGTGTAATTTAGTTTGATTTATTGTTGTTATTTTCACAATATTTGTTGGATATTATTGTATTTTTATTAAGTTTTAGCGAAACTTTTACCATCACTCGCGTTGGCTGAGCGGACTTAGTTACGGAATTTTAGAGAGCTTTGTTGAGCACCAATTATAACAACATAAGAATTCTTTGTTTATTCTTTATTTATGAACGGATCAGTTGTGATCGTTTGAGGGTTCTTCTAAAACTAACTTATGAATACCATCCTATGCATAACGTAAGCTACGGACCCCCGGCAGCGATGTGGGCAGCGATACGGACAGCGATGCGGGCAGCGATGCGGCAGAATGATGATCGTGCGCCTCGTGACACATTCCAGTGGCCACTTGGCGTACGGATCATATTGCATTTGTTGACGGACGCAACTTTGTCGCGTATGTTGAACTTATGGATAGCCTCCAAATCGCTGAGTGGCGAAACTCTGTTGCACGCGTATCCGGTTAGCCTATGTCAGCCTAAGTGGTGTTAACTTATACAAATAGGCGAATTAACAACAATAATGGTATAAGGATTAATAGCACACCGCCTGTTAGCCAACCTGTTGCCTCCACCTCGGCGGCAAAAAACTAACAGAAGTAATTAGCTTGGCCTATCAAAATGTTAGAGGCCTTAACACTAAACTGGCTAAATTATATATTAACAGCTTATCTTTTGATTCTCAAATAGTTGCACTCACTGAAACCTGGTTAAAACCTGATATTTCTGATTATTCCATTTTTCCTTCTAAATATAACTTGTACAGATGCGATCGCACTTCCCGCAAGGGGGGTGGTGTTCTCATTGCTGTTGACTCCTGTATTTCCTCTGAACAGATTCTTTCTCAGCATCTTCCGGACATAGAGTTTTTATGTGTTAAAATATTACTAAACGGCCGTTCACTTTATGTTACTTGCTCTTATATTCCTCCTCAATCTGATATTAACATTTACTCATCCCATCTGAGTGCCCTGCAACTTGTTTCGTCATTTTTGACAGATATGGATAATCTGATAGTGGTTGGTGATTTTAATCTGCCACATGTTGCATGGTCTGTGAATGACACATCTTCGGCGTTGTTACCAGTCACTTCTGATGATTTTATCGATGGCCTACTGGAGTTAGGCCTATCGGAAGTTAACAGGGTGCATAACTGTAGTGGTAGAATGTTGGACTTAATATTTGTTTCTGACTCCGATTGCAGTAATACTAGTAGAATACCCCCTCTAGTGCTTGCGGAAGATACTTACCATCCAACCTTAGAACTATCCGTTGAAATTCTTAACCCTATTTCAGTAACTAAAAATACTTTAAAAACCCGTTGCTTTCGTAAAACTAACTTTACTAAATTAAATTATCTTCTTCAACATACTAATTGGTCGCGCCTTTATTCTTGTAGTGATATAGAAACTGCCATAGCCATATTTTATAGGACCTTGAATTCGCTTTTGGATATTTGTGTTCCCCTCACTTGTTCTTCAAGTGATAATAAACCACCTTGGTTTACGAGAGAACTATCGAAATTGAAAAACGCAAAGACAAGATCATATAAAAAATTTAAAAAATCGGGAACTACTTTAGATTTATCTTCGTATTTAGTAGCAAAATCTAGTTTCATTTCCGTTAACACATCTTGCTATAATAATTATCTTAATCGTTGTAGACTTAACTTTTCACGTGACCCTAAACAGTTTTTCAGTTATTTTTGTTACCTCTGTCGTTCCCCAGGGTAGTCATCTTGGTCCTTTGCTATTTAATTTGTTTATTAACGATCTCCCAGCTGTTATTACTAACTCTTTTGTGTACATGTTTTCTGATGATGTAAAGCTTTGTTTCACCTATGATGACGCTTCCCTGTGTAATTTACTACAGTCGGATTTGGGTGCTTTGTCAGCCTGGTGTCGTTTTAACTTACTCAATTTAAATTGTTCAAAATGTAAAGTCATGTCTTTTTGTAGAAGTACCGCTCATACTGCTCACTACTTGCTTGATGCTTCACCACTTGACCGCGTGTTTGAAATTAAAGATTTAGGCATTATTCTTGATCCTAAATTAAAGTTTGACGCTCATATTTCGTATATGGTCAATAAGACCATTAATGTCCTTGGCTTCATAAAGCGGTGGTCGAAAGAGTTTAATGATCCGTACACCACTAAAACGCTTTATACATCCTTAGTTCGTCCCATTCTGGAGTATGGATCTTGTGTGTGGTCCCCACAATACTCGATTCACCAGGACAGAATTGAATCTGTGCAGAAGAAATTTCTTCTATTTGCCCTTAGAAATTTTAAATGAGTCCCTGGAGTTGACTTACCCCCGTATTCTAGTAGACTCCTTTTAATAAATCTTCCCTCACTGTTAAACCGTAGAACTATGCATGGAGTATTATTTATTACTAACCTACTTAATGGTGAAATCGACTCATCAGTTCTTTTGAGTCGAATTAAATTTAATGTCCCAATTAGATCTTCACGTAACTTTTTACCCCTTAGCCTTGATCGTTGCTTCAGCAACTATTTAATTCATGAACCATTTCGTGTTATATGTTCTGACTATAACAAACTTTATTCTCTTGTCTCCTTGGAGGTCTCAACTCCAGTACTAAAAAGATCGATCCTTTTTGCTTTATATAATCGTAACCACTAATTACTAGTCTATCGCTGGTCTGATTGGGTTTTTCTGGGTTTTTCCCAATCCTCGCAACAAATGTTGGACTGCTCAATTTTTATTGAATTTCCCAGAGCTTTAACGTTAACTTTTAAATATATTTTCAGATTTATATATTATTCTATATTTTACTTAATTTAATTATTTTAACTATTTTTAATTTAAATTAAATTTTGATTCATTTTAATGTCAGCTGTTCTCTGCTGACTATAAATAAATAAATAAAATAAATATATAATAGTGGAACTTTTCAATCGCAGCTCATCGGGACGAAAAAAACTTAAGGATACACAAGTCCAATTGGGATTGCCAAACCTAAAACTTGTGCAGGATGTGGCAACACGCTGGAAATCGACATACATAATGTTTTAATGGCTATTTCTTCTGAAAAAAGCAGTAATGGTAGTGGTTTATATTTTACGTCCAGACTTAATACTAACAAATGCAGACTATCTGCCGAAAAGAACGTTACGCTCTCCAAAGTTGTAGTCTTCGTTGGAGTTCTTCGAAAAAAAGTGGCTGGCATGCAAACAATGAATGAATCAATATCAAAAGTCATAAATATTCTTTTGAATGAAATTGATACCCGTTTTCGAGATGTTCAGCAAAATATTTTATATGCTGAAGGCACAATTTTGGATCCTAAACTCAAAGGGCGGGTTATCTATTCAGAAGATGCTTTCCAAAAATCTGTTGCCAAAATTAAAACAAACTTAAAGTCCATTCGTTTAGCTAACGATTTGGCTGATTGTGCTCCGACTGAGCCGGCACAGGATTCGAAAGTGCAAATTATAGATGAGAATGACATTTGGAAAGAATATGACGTCGACTTTCATAAGGTTAGCAAGCCCACCAATAATACAGCCACTGCGACTCGTGAAATGGACAAGTACCTGTCAGAGGAATACCTGCAAAGGAAAGAGGACCCCTTGAGGTGGTGAGATCAGCGAAAATGCCAATATCCGCATTTATGCATTGTATATATTATGAAGCGGCTTTGTGTTATGGCCACATCTGTACCATGTGAGCGAATTTTTTCAAGTGTTGGCGAATTAATCCGCAAAAGGCGCACGTTACTAAAGGCGAAAAATTTTTAAAACCTTATGTTTTTGCACAACAATTTATAATTATTTTGGTAAGTAATATCTTAAATTATTTCTTGTCAAAATACTAATACATATAAGTATATATTATTTTTTATTATTATTATTATAAAAGAGAAGGCCAACAATGAATTCTTAACCTACTACTTAATTTAAAGAGCGCTAGCTGCATGGCTTTCGGCTCGCTTTTTACATGATTTTTACAAATGTATGTGTATTTATGTATTTATATTTTGTTTGTCAGTCCTAAGTTTTTTATAAGTTTTATTATTATGGAGATGTTAGCGGGAGTGGGCGTTTGGAGTATCTCAAGTGGGGGGAGGGGCAGGTTAGCTCTCCACCTGTTGGTTTTTGGGCAGTCCATGATGATGTGTTTTATGGATAGGGGGTGGGAATTGCAAAAGGTACAGGCCGGGGAAGGCTGTCCTTGAAGCAGGTGGCTGTGCGTGAGATTTGTGTGGCCGATTCGGAGTCTGGTGAAGATTTGCATGTCTCGTGCGCTGATGTGTAATGGGTATGATGGAGTTTTTCCGCTGTCGTTGAAAAGCTTATAATGGTGGGAGACTAGGAGCCAGTCTGTTAGTTGCTTGTTTTTGATTAAGTTTGAGATCAGTCGAAATAAGTCTGGTTTTTCAGCTATTTTTCTTGTTGGCGATAGCGATGTAGCAGCCAATTTTGCAATTCTGTCTGCTTCTTCGTTTCCTTGTATACCAGCATGTCCGGGTATCCACATGATCTTTATGTTATTGTGTGTAATAATGAGGTCACGGATTTGGGAGATAATGTTTTGGGTGTTGTTTGGGTTTTTTAGCGCTAGTATGGTGGATCTGCTGTCGGTGCAAATAATGTGTGGCTGTGTGTGACAAGCTGAAGCATAGGTTACTGCCTGCAGTATGGCGTAGGCTTCAGCTGTAAATATTGAGCAGTATTCGTTGATTCGACCAGATTCCAGGATTGTGCCATCGTTTATGATTACCGCGTATGAGGAATGTTCTGTAGTTTTAGAACCATCGGTGTACAGAAATGTAGCGTTCTTGTATGCTTCACTGTTCCTCAGTGAGTTGAACAGATTGCGGTAATGCTGGGGAGAAGTATCTGCTTTGGTGAATTTCTCAATGTCGGTGATAAATGAAGAAGGTTCTATGAGCCACGAGGGAACTTTGTTGGTTTGGATGAGCGTTGGTGGGAGGTCGAACGACACATCGGACGACAATTTGAGGCTATGAAATATCGCAGAGAGTTTTTTGGGAAGCGTTTTTCGTTTAACAGCCGCCTTGATGATATGGTTGAGGTTTTTGTTGTTGTGGAGTAGAAGTCTTGGCACGAGCTTAAGCGTAGCTTGGAGTATCCTGATTTCCAGTGACGGTAGTCCTGCTTCGGCTAAAACAATTTTTGTAGGGGATGTTGGGAACGCACGAATGCTTCTTTTGCTGCAGTGTGGTATGGGGAAGAAATGGATTTTATATTGGATTTGGATGAATGACCATAAATGGCCAGTGCGTAATCAATTTTTGATAGGATCAGGGCTTGCGTGACTCTGATCATTATGGTTCTGTGTGATTCAGTGCGTTGCGAGGAAAGATATTTTATAATATTTAGTCTTGCAGCTAGGCTCTTTTTCAGATATTTGCAGTGTTCTTTAAAATTGAGTCTCCTATCAAATATTAGGCCTAAGATCTTAAGATTGTCACAATATTGTATCTTAGCATTTGAAAGATTAATGTCTAGTGGCTTACAGTTATGTTTTTTGCAAATATGCAGCATCTTACATTTCTCTAAAGCTATATTTTTAAATAAAGAATTTACAGTTCTAGTGAATTTGATTTTTGTAAAAATTAATACATCGTCCGCATATAGGACGTGTTCCATGTGGTTAAATTTATTTATAATGTTGCTAATTTCATTAAATGCTAGTGTGAACAGGGTAACAGACAAGGGGGAGCCCTGAGGTATACCGTTCAGTGTTGCCAGAAGTTCATGGGCTGAAATAGCTAAATTGCAAAAAAAGTATTGCTAGAAATAGCTAAAACCAAATTTAAAATTGCTAGAAAAATAGCTAATTTTTTATAGAGTTAAATTGAGAATAAAATTCGAAAAAAGAGAATGTTGGTATGTAAGTAAAACACAATGCTTTTTTTTAGTTTGTTTTATTATAACAATAACGATATTTCGTCAATATTGACGACGTCTTCAACCGTATCTTTGTAATTTTCGGATTCCGAAATCATCTTCAGATAATTTGCTGGCACTGTGTAATTAAAGCAACACGTTCCACCTCTTTTAAGTCCATATCTGTGAATCAACAAGAATTTTTTAAATTATAAATTTTAAAATTGAAATTGTAAAATTAACCAACCTAATGGCTAAAATAGCATTAAGAGTTTTTAAATGCATTCTGTTCCTTATTTTATTTTTGACAAGCTGAACTTGGCTAAAAACGCGTTCCACCTCTGCGTTTGACCAAGGCAAACTCATAATTTTCACCGCAAAGGCTGCTAAGGGGGCGAATGTGTTAACGTTTCCAGCATCTCTGTACTTCAAAACTTCTGCCCAAAACTTTGAAGTATCCTCAGTGTTCTCCCATTTTATAAAATGCATTTTTTCATAGCACAATCTTATCTCTTCAATCTTTTCTTCCTTGAAATACTCCAATACCTCGATTAAATCAGGCTTATTTGTGCGCAGCATGTTGTCGACGGAGAGTAAACTTACTTTCTTCAGAATGTTGCAGCTATCTGGCAATCTGAAAAGATACAAAATTAAGCTCACTCTGCAATAGATAAATAAACTAACAATATTTTATAATTACCTTTCTCTTAATTGGGTGATTAATTTAATGACAAAATTAGTGCAGTTTCTGCGAATGTTATTTTCACAGGATTTAAAAAAGCTTTCTTTGCTTTTTTTTTCAAATTCGTAGCCTAAATACAAGTCATGGTCCACCACGCTTTCAAAGTCATCAATTAAAATGTCGATTTCTACATTCGGTGGTATGACTTTAGTCTTCAGGGAGTTGATACTTAGTATTAAACTACTCAACAATTTCGTCGAACTAACATAATTGCTTTGAAACATTTTATTTAGGGCTTACATGTCTATTAAAATGGGTTTCAAAAATAATAGATACAACATGTTGTCCTCGTTGCAATATAGATCATGCAACAGTGCTGCCTTGTGACAACTCGTGGCTACAAGAGCAAAATGCAATTTCAGCTCTGCCCACTGATTTAAAATCCTTGTCACAGCTGCTTCTATTGATAACCACCTGGTATCAGAAACCTTTGGAACTAAGTTCGCTCATAGTTTATAAAAATAACTGATAATACAAATTTTGTTGAGTGAACTTTAAAATAAATCCTACCGGTAAAAAAAAATATAGGAACTATAAAAAAATGCCAAAAATTAGCCGAATGACTTTTTAAAATAGCTAGAATTGTAGCTAATAGCATTTCACTAAAAGTTATAGCTTTCGCAGTTTCAAAATAGCTAGGTCTAGCTATAAAATAGCTAGTATGGCAACACTGATACCGTTGTGTAGAGGGTATGTGTTTGAATAGGCGTTCTGTATGCGTACAGCGAATTTGCGATTGGTAAGAAATGATTTTACTATATTGTATATTTTGTTTCCTATTTTAATTTGTGCAAGTTGCTTAAGAACCATATGTACTCCAATACGATCAAATGCTTTCTCAAAGTCAAGGCTGAGGGCTGAGACGTGGTTACGTGTTGCAATGGCGGTCGTTGAGAAATGGTCAAAAATTAGTAAAGCATCTAAAGTGCTATGGTTTTTTTTAAAGCCAAATTGTTGCTCGCTCAGAGAACGCTTTCTTGATATGTACCACATAATTCGGTTGGAAATGATTTTTTCAAAGAGTTTTCCCAAACAGGGGAGAAGGGAGATGGGTCGATAGCTAGTGAGGTCGGTGGGAGATTTATTTGGTTTGGGTATTGGTATGATAGCTGCGCATTTCCAGCATTGTGGAAAGCAACCTTGGTCAAATATATTGTTGAATATTTGAATGATTGACAGCTTTATACCTTTTGGGATGTTCTTAATCATGGGGTATGAGACTTTGTCAATACCAGGAGACTTGCCCTTAACAACTGCGAGTGCAGAGTCGTACTCTAGAATGCCAATTTTTGTTTCGATCATTCTGGCCAGTTTAGAAGGGTTGGGATTGGTGAAGTTGGAAGACAGAGTGTTGTGTTTCTCGACTGAGAACCGAGGGCTGAAGTTGTTGTCATGAGAGTAGGAACTCCGAAAATCACAAAAAGCATTAGCAAGTTCTTTGAGGTCGTAAATTGGCCCGTTAGGGGTGTTAAGGAACTTGATTTGGGTTGTTGTAGAAGAGCCAGTTAGCCTTTTAATATCAGACCAGATTCGTTTAGGAGTGGATAAGGGTGATATATTTTCTGTTATCTTTATGAAGCTGGCTTGTTTGCTTTCTCTACACTTGTATCGGAATATTGCTTGGCTCTTTTTATACGCTGTTAAATTTTCACTGGTTTGTAAGCGTTTATATGTATACCAGGCTTTTTGTTTCAGCTCTCTGAGCATAGAGAGCTCTCTGTTCCACCAGGAATTTGTTTTTTTTGAGCGTGCGGGCTTAGATTGAGGGATATGGAAGTGAGCTGCCGTACGTATGAGTTTGTGTATGTAAGCCACATCTCTGTTGATATTGTTTGAGCGTTTAGGAATGCATGAAATTCTGGCCAGTTTGCTCGATCTGTGAGGAACTTACTAATAAATGGGTATTTTTGAGATTGGCTGCGGACTATAGTTGTAATTAATGGAAAATGATCACTACCACATAGATTGTCAGAGGTGTATGAAGACAAAAAGGGGAGTAAATCGGGAGAGCAAATTGTAAGGTCGACATGAGTGAAGGTTTTGTGTGTGGAGAAGTGAGTTGGTTGACCGTCGTTTAAGCAGCTTAAGTTGTTGGTAGTTAGGAACTTTTCCAATATTTTTCCTCTCTTGTTAACTTGCGGAGAACCCCAAAGGAGGCTCCAGGCGTTGAAATCTCCCATTATGAGTAAAGGTGGAGAAGTAAAATTAAATATATGGGAGAGTTCATAAGAGTTAAAGGGTTGATTGGGTGGTATATAAATATTGAGAAATTTTATTTTGAAGCCGATGTTAATTTCGATTGCTTGGGCCAAAATATTTGAGGGTGTTTGAATTATGGTATGTGGGAGAGGTTTCTTAACCAAGAAGGCAATTCCCTGTTTGCCGCTAGAGATTTGTGGGAGGTTGTGGAAGTAGTGTGTGTATGAGTTAGAAACGTTGATTATTGTGTTAGGTTGAGTATGTGTTTCTTGCAAAACGACTAGATCTGGCTTATGCTCTTTAAGAAGCACCTGCAAGTCTATTAAATTGTTTTGGATGCCGTTTATATTCCATTGAAATATTTTAAAAGACATAAATACGAAAATAAAAGAAAATATATAATTTCTATTTGTATGATATATTTGCAGGTGAGTTTAAATCGAAGGTCTCGCGGCGAGCGAGGCTGAGTGACTCGGTGGCTAAAGCCACTGCGGGTCCCAGTTTTCACTCGCCTCGAAACAAGTGGCAAAACTGTTGTTAAGAGAACTGATCGTCGTCTTCACTGATATACATAGTATCAGATGAAGAGAGATCACTAGTGAGAGGGAGTTGAGTGGAGTTTAATGCGTAAGATGTATTGTTGGAGTGTTGGTTGTTGTTGTGTGAGAATTTGCATTTGAGTGGATTGGGCTTTGAGCTGTTAATGGTATGTTATGGTGTTTTGTTGTTGCAATTTTATTCTTTTTCGCTGGATTAGCGTACGGAGAGTTTGAGCATGAGGGGGTATCATCGGCAGAGGCCGATGCATTATTAATAACTGTTCTTTTTGCGTTGTTCTTTTGCAGGTGATTCGCTACGATTGAGCTGTCTTTAATTTGTTGTTGTTTTGCTGGGAGATAAGCGTCGGTTTTTGTTGTGATTTTTTGGTGTGTGTCTGCTGCGTTGGATGTGCTGGCGACAGCTTGTGCGTACGATTGTGATGATGGTTGGTTTGCAGAGCGGGTCGTTGACATGTATTTTTGCTTGGCTTCTTTGAACGAGCATTTGGTTTGACCTTGGATTTTCAGAATTTCTTTTTGTTGGTTGAATATCGGGCATTTGTTGCTGGACGCGGAGTGTTCTTCGCTGCAGTTGGCACATTGGGTTCGGGTGCATTGGTTTTCGTGTGCGGGGAGGTTACAAGAGCCACATATGGGCTCCCAAGTGCAGCGTTTGGATGTATGTCCGAATAACTGGCAATTTTTGCAGCGCATTGGGTTGGGAGTGTACGGCCTGACTTTGACCTTGTACCAGGAGACTTCCATGGACTCGGGCAGATGAAATAAATTGAAGGTGAGAAGCATTACACCGGAGGGTTTGGTATTTCCATCTACGGTTTTGTTGAATTTATATACTGCTGTGACGCCTTGAGAAGCGAGTTCTTTAACAATTTCTTCCTCTGGAATGTTGATGAGGCAGGGGGCGTATATGGTTCCTTTGGTAGAGTTAAGCGTATCGTGGAGACTGCATTTAATTTTGCATAAACCTACAAGCTCCGTTGCCGATAGGAATTTGCTGGCGGTCAAAGCGTCCTTTGTTAACAGCAGAAGATTGCCATCTCTGAGTTCACTTATGGAGACTATGTCATTGCTGATTAGTTTGAGGGCTCGGTGGGTTGCAAAGCAAGAGTATTCGTTGAGTGGTTTGTTTTGGTCTTTAGCCGAGATAGTGACGAACTTCGGATTAGGCAGCTGGATCACTGGTAAACCGGGGAAGGATACAGTTGATTTGTGGAATGTTTTTAGTCTTATGGTTTGGGGGGGATCGGCTAGCAGAGCGAACCGATTGTCCCCCAGGTTAGCTAGCCCGGAGGGCATGTCGGGATCTTTATTGGGCAACTGGGTTGTTTTTTTTTTTTTTTAGTTCGTGAAGTAGAAACAACAAAGAAAAACACGCGAAGCGAGTGTGTGTACAGAGATTTCGTTTCACAAGATGCGATAAGCGATTAGCGTCTGCACTGTTCAAGTGATAGCCGAGAACTGATATTATTTTTAGCGAAACATATTTGCTTGCAAAACTGCGATTTTATTTTAACTCTTGAAAGAGAAAATATTTATTTTTTTGTTATTGTATTATTGTTTTTATTTTTAATCATGTTTTTGTATGTTATTTGTTTAAGTTGTCATATATACTTATAAAAGAAAACTAGCTGTACCCTGCCACCCTACGGTGTAGCATATTGTGATTCTACGTATAAGAAATGAACACAACAAATCATAATTTTTAAATACGTTTAATTTTGTAATACTTGTGCGTATACAATATTTTTTGTTAATATACATATCATAAATGTAATAATATAAAGGCTATCTTGTTTACCGACACGGGAACACGCAACATATAATTGTCCATGTGAAAAGCAATCCGCATCTAAATCTAAACTACATAATTCCAGAGATTGAACTTGAGCTTTATTAATTGTCATTGCGAATGCCAATCGAATAGGAAACTGCAATCTTTTGAATTCAAATGGTGTATCAGTCGGGATCATCGGAATCCTAGGAATGAAGACATCTTCACTTTTGAACGGTCCAGCTAAGATCGTTGCTTCCACCACGTTGGTCATCAATTTCTTGACCGTGAGTCGCGTGCCATTGCAGAGTTTTGGCTGATTTATATTCCAGAGCATAATAATTGGCACACCATTTTTATACCCTTAACCCATAAAATGGGTAAATAAGGGTATAATGGTTTTGTGCAAAAGTATGTAACAGGCAGAAGGAAGCATCTCCGACCCCATAAAGTATATATATTCTTGATCAGCATCAACAGCCGAGACGATATAGCCATGTCCGTCTGTCCGTCAGTCCGTCTGTCCGTCTGACCGTCTGTCCGTCTGTATGAACGCGTGGATCTCAGAGACTACAAGAGCTAGAGACTTCAGATTTTGTATATAAGTTCTCCTATACCATGAGCAGAACAAGTTTGCTTCAAATTATCGATAACTATTCTGGTTTCCGATATACACATGGAATCGATAACAAAAAAATATCGAATTTGGAAAATGTAAAAATGAGGGTTGAAAGAATGGGTAACGATAGAACTTTTCTTAAAATTTCGTCCAAATCGGTTGAGAAACACCGGAGATATCGAATTTAATCGATTGAAGTTAAGTCAGTATACCAAAGTCTTATATAAATTTAATTTATTTATTGCAACTGGGTTCAGGGTATCTTCTAGTCGGGCTCTCCCGACAACCGTGTCTATCGACTTATATGTAATTCCCTCAGTTTCTATGCTGGATTGGATAACATGATTAAATTGATAGACGTCTTTATTCTTGGCGGCTAGGATAGCTCGATCACTAAGCCAATCGAGATTCCCATAATTCATTTGAATATTTGGAAATACTTTTCGGGCAATATTATTTTTTTGATGCAATATCAGCGCATTCCCGAATGGTTCAGCTGTTCTACGTAAATCCCGCAATGATCTATCAAAAGCCTCAAGCGATTTTTTGTGTGCCATCGTGCATTCATCCCAAAAAATGAGTTTACATTTTTGCAATACTTTTCTCATACCTGATCCTCTGAAAATGTTGCACATGGGAGTCTCAATGATTTGCATGTTTAATGGCAACTTCAGCGTTGAATGAGCAGTCCTTCTACCAGGTAATAATGTGGCAGCTATTCCAGATGAAGCAAGAGCTAATGCTATGTCCTTTTTGGCTCGAACCGTGGCCAGAATCAATCTGATGAGGAATGTTTTTCCGGTTCCTCCTGGAGCATCTAAGAATAAGATGCCGCCAGCTCCGCTATTTATCATTTGCATAACATTTTCATAAACGCCTTTCTGTTCATTGGTTAATTCAGCAATGTTTGTTTGGACATATACCTGAAGATCATTGCTGTTGCAAGTCTGCTCACGTCGCAAATCCACATCAAATAAATCATACACATTTCAGTTGGGCGCTGGCAGTCCCAATTGACATAGCACTTTATTTTCAATGGCTAAGCACTTGTCTTCAATGTCTGTTAACGTTTCATTGCAAATGACTTCTGTCAATTCCATGATCATGTCTGCATTTTCTAGGCGTACTCTGTGCAAAATATCCTCAGCCAAATTCGAACGATATCTTTCCCATAACACAGTTGGCATACAATGCGCGAATTTGATTTGGATGTGCAGTATTAGACGCATCATTGATGCAGATATCCCACTTTGGTCGCTCTCCAATAAATCTAGAGCTTGGCACGCACTGCGGCATGTATGACGCCATTGACATTTTTCAATTCTTGAGAACATCTAGGACTAACAGCATGCGAAGGAAGAAACATTCATCTTTATTAGGATGCACTGTAAACAGTCTACCAATTGAAGTTTCTTTGAAAATGCCAGGCTGTCCATCGACGGGCTCCCCTCGTTTACGCCGAACGAATGATTTTTTATTCCACGTGTAATAAGAAGGCACTTCCGAATATATTAGCGTTCTGGCGAAAGCGTCTTCCTGGCATAAAGTGAAGAAAGCTGTTAGGGTTGTAGCAGGTGGATTCAAGACTCTTTCTCGCCCATTTTCGTGAGTGAAATAGATACGTTGACCATTCCCCAAATGGACTGCTAAGTGAACCACCGCTGGATCGCGATAATGCATTGGAAACGAAAAAATTCACCACATAGCCTCATTGCTACTTATGTATCTTCCAGCCTGATATTGGGAAATTTCATCGACAACTCGTACTGCATTCCTGTTAATATCACCATTTCTCGTGTGTAAAGTTGCCACAATCCCACATTCTTCAACGTCTACTATACAAAGGATATCCATCGTTTCCCGTCTACCATGCATGGTGAATTCGTATTGAGTGTTCCGCATGGTCCATGGATCATCTTCTTCATGGCGACTGCATGCAAATCCTTATCAACGTCGGCCCGTGGAATCTCAGCGCATATCACGTCGTCGATTTCGTCTGTAGTGATTTTATCATAGAGCCAGATTAGTATGTGCGCATGTGGTAATCCTCTCTTCTACCATTCTACTGAGTACATCCAGCACCGCACAGATCCAAATACTCCACGTTTCACAATGAAATCCATTAATGACTTGAGTTTTTGTCTGAAAACACTGGCTGTGATGTCATGTCTATCCGTGGACGATTGGCCAGGCAATAACAGCTGCTGTATCTCGTCCCAAGCTGGATTGCATGTGAAGGTGATGAATAAATCTGGACGACCATAATAGCGAACATATGCCATAGCATCTTGAGCATATTCCTGCATGTGACGTGAACTACCAATGTATTCCGACGTTGGTTGTATTACCGTCATTCACAACGGCATATCGCAAATGAATATATTCCTCTGAGCGAAGTTTCGTCTGATTCAATCTGAGAAATAGCAATCGTTCTGGTTCAGTTTTTGCATACATATCAACAATGTACTGATGAAACAACTGACGACATTTCAATATATTATTGTCCTCGTTTCTCCGAACCATTAGACGGTGTGCGTAAAACTTCATCGCACTGCACTTTTTAGTTTCAACACCGGATCGATCATCTTCACATTGAAGTGATATCCATCGGCGCCATCCCAGAAGATGATTGGATACTGCAAAGCATCGTAACAACGGTGAGTTTCTGCGACGTTTGTCAGTTGATTCTTTCGTCGATGGAGAATAATATCTCGAGGCTGGAACTGATCCCCTACTATGACAATTGCCACTTCGTTTATAGTTGGAGCATTATATCTCCTGAGATGTTCGCCAGCAGGTGTTTTGTCTGCATGAATGACAATCTTATGGGTATCAATTTCGAACAAACTCACCAACTTGTTCCTTTCGTGATGGAGCTCCTGTAGCTGCGAAACGATGGATCTCCTTACGGAGGTATGTATGGTAGGTATGAGGTAAGTACATTTGAAGAAATTTATGTTGACTATCTGCGAACGGAAGCAAGGCGCCAGCTTTTTGATAGATCTGTCCTTTGACTTTGAAAGCTGGCATGAATTGGGCCGTCACAATTTCCGCACCAAATGATGTCATTTGGAAGCAAGAATTATATATCCTAATATTTGATAGGAAATGCTTCGATTCATGGTATTGCTCATGTCTATCTAAGGTAATCTGTGTACGAAGTTCAGCTACCTTTATCCATTTTGTTCATTCCTCTGCGAGCGAAGCAAATCTGATGCTGCAGACCTTGACTCTCGTGCTCAAAATCGCCTATCCTCAAGCCTGGCGGCACGGCTTTCTGCTGGTTCCATGATAATCCTCTGCCTTTGGCTTTACTGATCCGTCTCTCGCACCAAATCCCGCTCTTCCGCAGTCCTATTCGAAACCTGGATTCTCACTCTTTCTGGGTGGCAAGTACGACGACACAAATTCGCTTTTTTGGGAGGCATTATTTCGTAAACGTCTTGCGATAAAAAATAAAATTTTATAGAAGAAAATTTTGGAGATTTTTTTGTTGTTGTCGCTTCAAGCATGAAACGAATAATAGTTTTATGTTTGCTCTCATAGTAATGCCTAGGCATTTTATTAAAAGCCTACTGTGAGACAACATGAAACGTTTATTCTATAAAGCCGATTTTATTCGCGATCGCGGTATGGTATCGACATAAAAAGTAGACAAAAACCAATCTTAGACCTGACTTTACAGTGTGTCAAATTTTGGCTCAAACGGATCAGTAGTTTTCAAATGCATAGAACATGGAGTCATGTACACAACATTTTTATATACATGTGTATATAGATATATATATTTTTGCTTTGATGGTGAATATTAAAAGAACAATGGCCGGGTTAAAGCAAATGAACAACAGTTCAGAGCCAGAACAAGTAGTGAGTGCCTGAGCAACCTGACTGAACAAGGGAGCCAGTTAGCTATGTGAACGAGTTGACTCTTTAAAAAAAAAGAGCAAGTGAACATGTTCACCACAGTGAGCAGTGTCAACAAGAATCTATCTCAATAGAGCCGCCAAGGACCGATAGTCCAACCACTAGTTGGAACTGGCTGGCGAAGCTACCACGCGCTCTGGGAGCGCATTTCGTGCGTTTCTCGTGTTTCGTGACTGATTCGCCAGCCACTTATCTCGCTACAACATGTTGGCTCATTACAGCAATACTGTCTGTATGCACTGCTAGCCAGCGATTTTGTATCGAGCAGCGACTTGTTCGATTGCTGTGCCCCCGTTTTTTTCCTTGTATTCTTTATACAGTGGCTCCATCGCATAATCGGACACTTGTATTTTCAGTACAAACGTGCTCAAAAAGTATAACGAAATGCGATAAAAATGTGGATCTTTCACATTTATTATAACTTTATAATATTGACTATCTAAATCACAAAAAAAACCTCATATTTTCTAATGAGCACAGTTAGTTTAAGGCGAAAATCGAAAAAAAGTAATTTTTTGAGGTTCAACGAATAATCGGACACCACCAAAAATATTATGAAAAAATTAACTTATTGAGTAATTAATGTTTGGTTTCGTATCATTTTGTTTTTAAAACAGCCGGCAAGTGATTTGGAATGGATTGCACCAAATTCAGGCATACCTGGGGCTCTATAGAGTTCCATAATACTCCTAAAGCCTCTTTAAGTGAATTTAGCGTGTTAAATTGGTTTTTGATACACCTGCCTGGCAATTTCTTCCCAAAAATGTTTAATAACATTAAGATCTGGGCTCTGTGCAGGTGTTTGCACAAGTTTCGGGTAGTAATGGATTAACCAAAGCTTTGCAACGCCTGTAGTGTGCTTCGGGTCTTTGCTTGATAGAATGCAAAGTTGCTCGCGATACCCGATTTCTCTGCACTTTGCTTTATGTTCTGCATCAAAATATCCAAATAACCAAATTTATTCATTATTCCATCTATAAAATGTAAGTTTCCTACTCCAGCACTGGACATACAGCCCCAAACCATCACAGAACCTCCGCAATGCTTCACCGTGGCCTTTGTGTTTTTTTGATCAAATTCGACATTTGGTTATCGCAACTCAAACATCTTTCCATCGGACCCATGCAAGAACGGGAATGTGTGTATCTTCCAGAGTTGTGGAACTAGAGCCACCAAATTTGGTATGAAGATAGCTGGTAACGACCCCCAAAGAACTGCATCAAAGTTTTGGAGCGACGCCCCCCCATAACGCCCCAAGCCCCCCGCATTTTGAAGTCAAAAAAGCCTATATCTCCCACAGCTTTTGAGCTATAGCCACCTATTTCGCAACTTGAAACCGCCAAAACTGTGCAATGGTACAAGATTGCAAGTTAAAGTCCTTCATAAGAATGTTGTCGAAGCAATTATCTTTACTGGCAATGGTATAGGGGAAACGGTTTTTATACTGAGAATTCCATTAATACCTTCTGATTCTGAATTGCCAATTCAATTTAAAAGATTGCAATTTCCTTTAAAAGTTTGCTTTGCCTTAACAATTAATAAATCACAGGGACAAACTCTTAAATTAGCCGGACTAGACTTAAGACACGATTGTTTTTCTCATGGCCAATTTTATGTAGCCTGCTCAAGAGTCAGTTCACCAAAAAGTTTATTTGTATTAGCACCTGACGGAAAAACAACCAATGTCGTTTATAAAGAAGCTCTTAACAGTTGTTAATAATTGCAAATTAAATTCAATAAGTGGATAAGGCCTACTGGGGAAACTACAATAAAAAATGACGCGCCTGATTCTCTACCTCAATGGTGGCGTGGAAAAGAGAATATTAAATACTGTGCTTTAATATTTTGTGAAATATTTTCTAATTTATTTATTTTGTATCTATCTTCTATTGCTAAAATTTATATAAACTATCCGCGCAGCGAAGTAAGCGGGCCACTTACTAGTACAAATATATAATAATAAAAAGTAAAGTGTTACCACTAAAAATTTATTTATTGAGCCACTATCCGAGAAAAAAACAAATAAGAAGGCTGTAGTCGGGAGAGCCCGACTAGAAGATACCCTGAACCCAGTTCCAAAAAATAAGTTAAATTTATATAAGACTTTGGTATACTGACTTAGCTTCAATCGATTAAATTCGATATCTCCGGTGTTTCTTAACCGATTTTGACGAAATTTTCAGAAAAGATCTATCGTTACCCATTCTTTCAACCCTCATTTTTACATTTTCCAAATTCGATATTTTTTTGTTATCGATTCCATGTGTATATCGGAAACCAGATCGATAATTTGAAGCAAACTTGTTCTGCTCATGGTATAGGAGAACTTATATTCCAAATCTGAAGTCTCTAGCTCTTGTAGTCCCTGAGATCCACGCGTTCATACAGACGGACAGACGGACAGACAGACGGACAGACGGACATGGCTAAATCGACTCGGCTATTGATGCTGATCAAGAATATATATTCTTTATGGGGTCGGAGGTGCTTCCTTCTGCCTGTTACATACTTTTGCACAAAACCATTATACCCTTATTTACCCATTTTATGGGTTAAGGTTAATACGTTGCAGTCGGACGCAATACACTCGAAACCTGTTTAAAAACAGTTAAAAAGAGGCCTGATTACAAGGAGGTAGGGGTGTACGCCGCGTTCAAAGATTGGCTGATGCAGATCTTTCGAGAATGTCACTAGCTAGCTATCTTCCTACCGAATTTGGTAACTCAGGCTCAATAGATATACGCGTACCTGCTTTTGAAAGGTGGGAGTGCTGGGGGCGGATGGGTGGGCGTGGCATCCAAAATTTGGGGATCGTTACCAGCTATCTTTCAAACAAATTTGGCGACTCTAGCTCAAAAACTGTGAAAGATAGAGAGAGAGAGAGTTTTGGGGCGCGGCATCAGAATTATTGCAACAAATCTTTGTGGGATGTCACCAGCTATCTTCCTACTACATTTGCGGACTCAGTTTGTCAAGGGCGGGGGAGCTAAGGTTTTCATGGGTGGGCGTGACCTCTAAAGTATTGATGCAGATATTTGGAGGTCGTTTCCAGCTATCTTCCAACCAGATTTGGTGACTCAGGCTCAAAAGATATACGCAAACTGACTTGCCGGGGGCGGCTAAGGTGGTATGGTTGGGCGTTGTATCCAAAGTTTTGATGCAGCTTTATGAGGGATGTCGTCGCCTATCTTGACACCAAATTGGGTGGCTATAGCTAGAAAACTTTGAAAGTTATTGGGAATTATATGTGGGAAGTTAAAGGATTATGCGAATTTCAGTTATCGATTTGGCAGCCCCCCCAAATAAGTTGCGTTCATACAGACGGACATTGCACAAACCCAATATACTCTTTACCTTAGATATCGTGCATAATTAATGCCAAGTCGGAAAAAAAAAACGAACGGCTACAAAAAGAAACTTTGACAACAGAAATAAATTATTATTTCAAAGCTTTAATTAATATTATTAATATTGTCTATGAAAAATATAAAAATTAAAAGCTAAAATCCTAAAAATATTCTGTTAATTCATTTTTCATATTAACTGCTGACTGGTCGCTTCTATTGCAATCCGATAATTAGTTCATCATTTATAACCAAAAGTAAACAACTTGAGCGACGCTCTACACTTGGCCACATAACTCAAAGCGATCGCTCGCTGACGTCGCATAGTGGGGCCATTTGAGTTTTTTCATTGCAAAAATCATAACTTGTGAACCAAATGAGATAATCGAACAATTTAAAAAGCATATGATAGATAATTAATCAACCTATAAAATGAGCATTTGAAATGATTTCTATGATTTTTATGTACTTATTTATGGGTATGCAAAGTTGAAATTTGTAGAAAAATCAATTTCATGGGAAGGAAAAAAAAAACTGCTTTTAAAATAATAATAATAATATGCGACCTTACTTTTTCATCATCAGTTGTATATCTAACATACACCGCTTCCGATAATTGTTCCGTTGTTAAATCAATTGTTGAAACAGCCAGTTTCCTCTTTCTTGTAAAATTTGAACACTCCTCCATGCTTTTAGTTGGCCTTCCCCTTGCACGTCCGGTTGATGTGCTGGGTTCATCTTCTGTCAATGTCCTGGAATTTGGAGTTGAATTTCTCAGTCGTTCAATTTGCATTCATCCATTTTCTGTTAAGACTGGCATACATCAAGCGAAGATGATTTTTTATTTTTTCGCTTCTCTGTATATTTTCGAATAAACTATTAAGTTCTTCGAAGGCACCTTCCGCGAAATCTTTTGCTGCTGTTGACTTCCTGAACAGGTCAGCTTGAACTTTTGGTATTAAACAGAGGAAGAATCAAAGAAACTAATTTGAAAATATGGCCGGGACACAAAATGACACAATTTTTTTATTTTCCATCTAAGTTGAAGATTGTTTTATTTTCTTAATAAAAAGATCTATCAATAGAATCAAAAATAATGACGATCCGTTTCCCAGTTTTCGAGATATCGTATCTCAAAGCCGACCAAATTACCTTAAAATTGTGATTTTGATTTAACACAAAAAATCAGACAATTATGAAAGGCTATATATTCTAGACAAAAAAAATCTGGTTGAATTAAGGATAGCAGATTTGGAATCGTTGGAAAATTTCCTATAAAGTAGGTTCATTCAATATTTGTTAGGTTCACATGAAATTTTTGATTTTTGCCACGACACTTGTTCTACGGTCTCCACTGTGTGTCGCTCAGTCGCATATCGCTCAGTGCGTGAACGAGCAGTTAGAAGTTAAGAATGAATTGAATTAAGGCCTGTACGCATGAGCCCCGTACAGCTCCCGTACAGTATACAGAGTTTACGGCTGTAACGACAAGTGTTGAAAAATCACATAGTGGCGGTAGGCTAATTGTTTTGTAAATAAATCGGAAATGCAACTGTGTTTGTACACTTGATTTCAAAATATGATTCGCGCACTTGTGTTTGAGTCAGCTACCCCTGCCTAATAATCTATACCCTCCATAGATCAGTGGCGACAATCCAGTTTATATGTTATTTAAATTGTATCTTATTAATTAATAAATATATTTTTATTCATTACTTCTTGTGCAGCATGACTGCCAAAACAATAAGTATGGCTCTATTGAAGCCAATAGGTCAACTTTGTTAATATTATCCGAAAATGTATAAGCCGGCTCTGCCCGACATGTTGTCATATTTTACAACCGTAATTAGCTGCGAAAGCTATTACTGCCCGTAGCATTTAACATAACATTTTAACATTTTCATTGTTCAACACTACCGTACCAGCAGTAGCTAACAGAACTGCAGACCTTAAATGTACGTACTGTACTGAAGCTGTACGGGACCATTTTTTTATAGAAGTTTTTGCTGTACGGGAGCTGTACAGGCGTCTGCGTCAGGCCTTTAAGGATAGCAGATTTGGAATCGTTGGAAAATTTCCTATAAAGTAGGTTCATTCAATATTTGTTAGGTTCACATGAAATTTTTGATTTTTGCCACGACACTTGTTCTACGGTCTCCACTGTGTGTCGCTCAGTCGCATATCGCTCAGTGCGTGAACGAGCAGTTAGAAGTTAAGAATAAAACAGCAAGAATATTCTGCGCTGGTGGAAAGGTAAAAACTAATGAAAAGTCGTTGATTTTAGGTAACACAAGTGAAGGAACGCATTTTTTGGAAATATGAACTATACCGAAGATCTCTTTATCTTCGGTATCGTGTACAAAAACATTTTGGATTTGTTAAATGTCCGTCATGGTGTCTGTCCGTCTATATGAACGCATTTTTTCGACACATTTTTTCCACATCCTTACCAAATTTGGTAAGGAGATAGCATCCCCCAAAAAACCGCATACAAAAATTTGGATGCCACGCCCACCCATACCGCTCAAGCCGCCCCACCACCTCTTTAAAAACAGTATTGGAGCTTGGTAGAATATTCCAAAAAGATCTGTTGATGTCAAATTAGAAACGCTTGTATCTTTCACAGTAATAGAGCTAGAGCGATGAGTATACCGATTGAAAATACTCAACAAATAAATCCGCCACTGCCTGATCAGAACCAGCTTTTATTATATCGAGGTAATCCGAGGATGAAAAGCAGGAATATTTACATTTTGAGTTACCAAATTTATAAAACTGTTTAGGATCACGGGAAAATTTAATCTACACCGATTGAGATCATCACTATAGCAAGATGTGTTAACAGAAACAAAATTACACTTTCCTATTATATATAAATCTAAAGTTATTCCCGATTTTTATAATATATTATTGGATCTTGTTTTTGTGTGTCTTAATTTTGATAGTTATTTTTTAAACTTTCGTGGGAGAGCGGGGAAAACACAAGGTCTTATAAAATTTGGCAAAGCTAGTTTTACGAAAACCACGGATTTTTAAAGATTTATTATCTACTATCTACTAACAATACTGCAATTCGAGTTCGAAAGAAATATGAAATCTAACATTCTACCACTACAATTCAACGAGTAAATACCTACATGTTACATACTCGTTGCTATAATTAAGCACCCTGTTAACTTCCCTGCAGTCACGTTGACTAGGCCAAACTTAGTGCTTAGACTAGTCCCCTTGCGCTTGTACTAGTCCATACCTAATCCATTTTAATGTATTTTTCCTATTCCATTTAACACTGGGATGTCATTGGAGTGGACATTTTGGCCTCTGCAGCCACGTGGACTAGTCCCTAAAACAGACCACATGGTCTGTTATTTAACTAGTCAAAAAACAGGCCAAATGTACTAGAAATAGAACAATGTAGCAGGAAAACAGCGCCTACGAAGCACATCCTAACCAGATTTTACCTATAAATTATGAAAGCGTTAAAAGAAATAGAAAACAAATTATTGAGATTAAACTTACCGATTATGAAATATGATGGTCCACGACAAGACTGAAACCTGGAACTCACGTTTACTAAGCACTTGCCGTAGCCATTGCGCTATTGCCAAACATATTTCATAAGCAGTAAGCTATATTAATAAATAAAAATGTATACATTGGTTTTAATTCTTTCGTTTTTTCTGCCGCTGCAACGAACATCAACGAAGTACAAAATTGTATTAGATTTTCATGATTCGTAAAATACGTTTTTGTTCTGCATCCATTATGACGCATACAGTGACTCACAGCTTAAATGATGCAGGGTCAAATAAAAAGTTTAAGGTGCTATATATTTTAAACCAGAGGAAAAACAAAAAATGTTTAAACGCCAATTTGTTTTATGTTTTATCACATTTAAAAAAGGAACTTTATTTGTTTCTAAAATATTGCTAAGTTTTTATATATACACTAAAAACTTAAAATACATCTAAAATATAGGTCACAGCTTAAAAGATGCAGACACAAACCAGTTTTATTTTCCCGAATAAATAAAAGGTTAAATAAGGATTTTAGTACTAAGTATGTAATCCCTTAACCTTTACAATAGCCCTTAACCTATTATTCATCGAAGAGACCATCTTCAAGTGGTTTCCGGGCATATTTTGCTCCATTCCTCCAGCAGAGCATTTTTAAGGTCCTATTTGCTGGAAATCCGATGATTCCGGATGTTGTTCTCCAGCATAGTCCACAAATTTTCAATAACATTTAAATCTGGAGACTGGCCCGGAGGAATCATGACGTGGGGGCAGTTCCAGGTAAGCCAGGACTGCACTATTCCGAACGTATGTTTGGGGTCGTTGTCGTGGTAGGACCGGAAATCACGTCGGATTCCTAACTTTTTGGCGCTTTGGAGCAAATTTTCTTTAAGAATATTGAGGTACATAGTCTTATCCATCGTTGACTCAAAAATCGCCAAGTTTCCGACGCCGGCTGCCGACTTACATGCCCATACCATCACACTTCCTCCGCCATGGTTAACTGTTGCTTTTACGTTTTTGGATCCAGCTCAGTGTTGGGCTGTCGCCACACAAAATTTCTTCTTGGAACACAGTAATTTTTGCATGACGAGTCCAAATTCAACCATTTCTGGGTCGAACGAGTGAAATTTTGTGTGGCGACAGCCCAACACTGAGCTGGATCCAAAAAACGTAAAAGCAACAGTTAAGCTGGCGGAGGAATGATGGTATGGGCATGTAAGTCGGCAGCCGCGTCGGAACTTGGCGATTTTGACCAACATGGATAAACTATGTACCTCAATATTCTTAAAGAAAATTTGCTCCAAAGCGCCAAAAGTAGAATCCGACGTGATTTCCGGTCCTACCACAACGACCCCAAACATGATCGCGGAATCAGTCCTGGCTTACCTGGAACTGCCCCCACGTCATGATTCCTCCGGCCAGTCTCCAGATTTAAATGTTATTGAAAATTTGTGGACTATGCTGGAGAACAACATCCGGAATCATCGGATTTCCAGCAAATAGGTACCTTAAAATTAATATTTGAGTTTGTATTTAAACTTCAATATAAATCACAATTTAAAAAGTGTATAAACAAAATTTTTTGTTTTTCCTCTGGTTTAAAATAATATAGCAATTTTTTTTTGTATTACTTACATGAACTGGTTCACGTGGAATAGGAAGTCTACTCACAAATACTCAATGATAATTTTACAATATAATCTACAGTGGATAACATTAATATTCGGGTTTTTTTTTTCAACTTCAAACACGATTAAAATGATTAAAACCAAGAATAATGAAAATTGCAAAAATGGTATATTATAGCTTATTAAATCAGCTTTTCATAGAGGTATATATATCTAGACTTTATTTTGAACTAATAAAGAAAATATGCTTAAACAAAAAAAAAGGCCAAAATTTGCGCAACATTAATATTCGGTTTTTTTATAAAAGTAAAAAAATCTGTTTTATCTAAGAAAAAAACTTAATCTAATATTCGGTATGATACCCATTATATTGTATGGTATCGCCTAGGCATTTTGGAAAAGTTTTTAGAATTTTTGGGTATATTCATGCCCAGTTTAAGCCCACTCTTCCTGAAGCTGTTCTTCTAATACGGATAAGGACGATATTGGCGTTCTGTGCACACGGCGGACCAACTCACTCCACAAATTTTCAACAGGATTTAGATCTGGCGATATGGGTGCCTTTTCCAAGACTTTTGGGCAGTTGTATAACAGCCCAGTCTCCATTTTATAGGCGGTTTGCTTTGGGTTATTGTCCTGATATAACTTGAACGAGCTGCCAATACCCAATATCTCCACCGAAGGATTCAAATTTTGGTTCGAAATTTTTAAATAATGGTCTTAGTTCATTTTGCCATCAATGAAAATGAGATTCCCCGCTCCTTTTGTGAAAATCGGGCCTATCCCAATACACTACCCTCGCCGTGGTTCGCGGTTGGTCTTAAGTAATTCTTCTGCAGCTCAGTATCCGGCTTCCGCAGCACCATGGACTTGCCACCACTGCCTAATAGGTTGAATTTGCTTTCGTCAGGTACGCGTATATCTATTGAGCCTGAGTTACCAAATTCGGTAGGAAGATAGCTAGCTAGTGACATTCTCGAAAGATCTGCATCAGCCAATCTTTGAACGCGGTGTACACCCCTACCTCCTTGTAATCAGGCCTCTTTTTAACTGTTTTTAAACAGGTTTCGAGTGTATTGCGTCCGACTGCAACGTATTAACCTTAACCCATAAAATGGGTAAATAAGGGTATAATGGTTTTGTGCAAAAGTATGTAACAGGCAGAAGGAAGCATCTCCGACCCCATAAAGAATATATATTCTTGATCAGCATCAATAGCCGAGTCAATTTAGCCATGTCCGTCTGTCTGTCCGTCTGTCCGTCTGTATGAACGCGTGGATCTCAGAGACTACAAGAGCTAGAGACTTCAGATTTGGAATATAAGTTCTCCTATACCATGAGCAGAACAAGTTTGCTTCAAATTATCGATCTGGTTTCCGATATACACATGTGATCGATAACAAAAAATATCGAATTTGGAAAATGTAAAAATGAGGGTTGAAAGAATGGGTAACGATAGATCTTTTCTGAAAATTTCGTCAAAATCGGTTAAGAAACACCGGAGATATCGAATTTAATCGATTGAAGTTAAGTCAGTATACCAAAGTCTTATAAAAATTTAACTTATTTTTTGGAACTGGGTTCAGGGTATCTTCTAGTCGGGCTCTCCCGACTACAGCCTTCTTATTTGTTTTTTTCTCGGATAGTGGCTCAATAAATAAATTTTTAGTGGTAACACTTTACTTTTTATTATTATATATTTGTACTAGTAAGTGGCCCGCTTACTTCGCTGCGCGGATAGTTTATATAAATTTTAGAAATAGAAGATAGATACAAAATAAATAAATTAGAAAGTATTTCACAAAATATTAAAGCAAAGTATTTAATATTCTCTTTTCCACGCCACCATTGAGGTAGAGAATCAGGCGCATCATTTTTTATTGTGGTTTCCCCAGTAGGCCTTATCCACTTATTGAACTTAACTTGCAATTATTAACAACTTTTAAAAGCTTTTTTATAAACGACATTGGTTGTTTTTCCGTCAGGTGCTAATACAAATAAACTTTTTGGTGAACTGACTCTTGAGCAGGCTACATAAAATTGGCCATGAGAAAAACAATCGTGTCTTAAGTCTAGTCCGGCTAATTTCAGAGTTTGTCCCTGTGATTTATTAATTGTTAAGGCAAAGCAAACTTTTAAAGGAAATTGCAATCTTTTAAATTGAATTGGCAATTCAGAATCAGAAGGTATTAATGGAATTCTCAGTATAAAAACCGTTTCCCCTGTACCATTGCCAGTAAAGATAATTGATTCGACACATTCTTATGAAGGACTTTAACTTGCAATCTTGTACCATTGCACAGTTTGGTCGGTTTCAAGTTGCGAATCAACATTACAGGTGAACCAATCTTTAAAGTTAATTTATGTTGAGGCAGGCCAGCCGGATTTAATGAATTAAGAAACTCGACGGGGTAATGAACTGCATCTTCGACTTCAGTCACAGAATCAATAGAGTTATATGTCATTTCTTCACTTTGAAATGATTTTAATAAAAACTGGTTTATTTCCAATGCATTGTCATTTCTCGCAGTCAAAATAGCAAGTTCTGAAAACCATTCGAGTGATTTTTGAGAGATATTGGTAATATCAGGAAATATTTTTAGAGTTAGCTCTTCAATACTTTTCACAACATGACACAAAGTTGATGGTAAAGTTATTTAGCCATCATGGGTTGGAAATAATCCATTTCCTATTTGAAGGAGCATTTTTGCAAATTCACCAGCTATGCTATCACCTTTTAAGTGCACTCGCATATTCTTCGTTAATGCAATTTTCTGTATTTTGGGCCACAAAATTGAACTTTAAGCACGCATTTATTTCATCTGCTCTTGTTCCTCTGGGGATCACTGGGAGAGTTTGTCGAAAATCACCAGCTAAGAGAACAGTTATGCCACCCATTAAGTATTCACTATCTCGAATGTCTTTCAAAGATCGATCTACAGCTTCAAAAGCACCTTTATGAGCCATAGTACACTCATCCCAAACAATAAGCTTGCAATCTCTGAGCACAGCAGCAATATTAGATTGCTTTGAAATTGAGCATTGTGGTGTTTCTAAATGAATCAAATTAAATGGAATCTTAAGTGTAGAATGCGCTGTGCGACCACCATTTAGTGAAGTGGCTGCAATACCGGAAGAGGCAACGTCCAATGCAATGTTTTTACTTTGCCGTACCTTTGCCAATAATAAATTTAAAAGATACGTTTTTTTGCATCTAAAAAATAGATTTCTCCCTTTTCTGCTTCAACGCTATGTAGTATCTTTTCGAATACTTGTTTTTGGTCAGCAGTAAGAAGTAGCTCATTATTAAGAACAAAATTATCGCAATTTTCATAATTTGTTTCTCTATGATATTCAATATTTGGAACAATTTCCTCGGATCTAATTGGTAGTGGAAGTCCAAAGTAAGTCAAGTTTTGACCACCAATAGACAGTTCAATATCTTCAATGTAAATAAGACATTTATTTAATACATTATTCACAATACTTTCATCAATATTTCTATCTTGTGAAAAATGAAAGGCTCTTAAAATATCTTATGAGAAATTCTCTTTATAAGTATTCCAAAGTTTAAGAGCATCTGAAATTTTACAAAATACTAACATTATTGCAAAAAGTTCTCTCAGTTTTGTAGGATTTTGACATATGACAGCTTCGGCTATAGTTGAATCCCAGTGCTTATCATCTTCTAGTAATCCTAGAGCTTTACACGCCAATTGAAATGATGCGTATGCTATACCATTAACGGTTTTTAAATTTAAAAATGAAGTTGGGCCCCTTACAAAATGTAATAAAAGTCTTAAATAAAAACATTCGGTACTATTGGGATGAATAGTGTAAACTCTTCCCAAAGCTGAATCTCTTTTAACTCCAGGATAATTTGGTACATCATGCCCTCGTTTTCTTATTTGAAATTCTTTATTGTTCCATGTAAAATACGATGGAACTTCACAATATAGAAGCGTTCTTGCAAACTCTTCACAGGTGCATTGCTCAAAGAAGGCTAGCAAAGTGGTTTTGGGTGTAGTGCTTAATCTGTCAAGTAATTGTTGCGGATTATTGGGGTTAAAATATATCTGTTGACCATTTTCTAAATGAACATCTAAGTGTGTAATAGCCGGAAAACGTTCATGTATGGGAAATGCAAGGATTCTTCATACCGCTTCTGAGCTGTTTATTTAACGGCCACTTTCGTACATATTAATTTCATTACGTTGGTCTTCAAGAGTAAATGATGCTTGATCACTGCCCTTGTTAACATATTTACAAATGTATTTAATAGACTTTACAGAACTACAATACTCAACATTTATGTGAGCTTCAAATGTTCTCAATAGTACACAGTTATTAGGCACAACCCAACGATTATCTATGCAATTACCATTTATATTAATTGCATTACCACCATCTTCTATCGATCTTCTACGATATAGCGGGTAACTATCTTTTCCCGTCACAGTTTCTTTAAGTAATTGTCGAGGAAACCTTTTGGTACATTTTCCATTTTTTATGCATGGCGATTTATTATTAAATACACCGCAAGGACCATGAATCATATTTGACTTAACAATGTTAAATAACAAAGGATCCTCATCTGCGTTTGGTATTTCGGCACAGATAATCTTATCGACATATATTATTATTATATTTGGAGATGGTCCATACATTATCATTATATTTGGAGGTGGCCCATATATTATAATTATATAGATAATCTATATATATAAAAGAGTTCGTCCGCGTTAAAATGGATCAGCCACAGCCTAAACGAAAAGAGCTAGAAGGCTGAAATTTTCACACAATTTTCCATGCAGGTAGGAGCTGAGCACTAAGAAGGGAATTTTTATTTGGACAACTCCTTCAAGTACCTCCCATACGATTTGGAGCACTTTTTACCCATTTTAAAAAACAAATTACAATTACAACAAGTACCCATTCCACTACTGTCCCCTGATTGTCGCACAAGCTGAGGGTTTGATCGCGAGCGAGAATACAAAAACAAAACAAATGCGCAGTGACGCCTTCGCGTCGCACAAGCAAAGTCATAAAAAAAGGTTCGACACTTGCAAAAACGAAACGGATTTCTGCTTCTTAATGAATATGTGCATACACAAAATAATTTTCATAATTTTATGTACATGTATCACTTCGCACAGTGCATATTCTTT
Organism: Scaptomyza montana; assembly: GCA_018904305.1. NCBI lineage: Eukaryota > Metazoa > Arthropoda > Insecta > Diptera > Drosophilidae > Scaptomyza > Scaptomyza montana. The sequence continues at coordinate 95,752 of JAEIGR010000147.1, read as the reverse complement.
GTTTTCTCTAATTTGTGTGCCTTTGACAATTGATTTACGACCCAAGTAGCGTTTGTTGTTGTTGTAAGTGTTGTTGTTGGGCCCGCACTGCTACTTTTTGTTGGTGTCGTCGATTAAAAAAAAAAACAACAACAACAAAACATAACTTGGTCCGTGTAGAAAAATTTTGCACACCAAAATACATATGTTGTGGGGGTGGATTTGCCTACTTGCTGCTAATATAACTTAGACAAAACGTATAAATTACATTAATAATATACAATTTCGAACAAGCAAAGGCCGTTCACATTAGTTTTTATACAAATCTATGTACGCTGCTCGTCCCAAACTCAAAGAGCCGCTTAAAATTTAAATTTTGTATATCTCGCTCCGATCATGCTCCTCTGTTGTTGCTCATTTACGTTCACTCTATATTTTATGTGCGCGCTTTGCATGTCAATCATAAAGTTCAATAGCCCTACCTACTCCGCACTCACTAAATCAAAGCTCAAGGCTAAAGTACGTGTGAGTTTAGGCTATGCAATTCACATAACTGCAGCCTCTTAGATATGTTTTGTTTTGATTCAGTGCGTGCGAAGAAGGCAGCGATACTACGCTCTTTGTTTGACTTGCAGAGCGCGCGCATACTTTGTCATCCAGCGTCGAACATGAAGAGCGATGCGCGAGCGCGTTCAAGTTTAAGTTGCCTCTTTGGGTTTATGACCAACTGCGTTCAATTCACCACAACACGAGAATGAGCGAATCTGAAAACATGTAGGAAGGTTAAAAGATACCCTGAACCCGTGTATGAAGTGACTTGCAGTAGTGCAGTTTTTCTTGACTTAACTTTAATATAAAATATCTCCGGTGTTTCAAACCAAATCAAAATCAAATGGATCAAATTTTCGCAGAAGTAATAAAGTTTTCCATAGTTTCAACTTATATTTTTATATTTTCTTAGTTCGAGATTTTATCGTTATCGATTCCATATGTATATCGGAAACGAGAATAGTTATCGATTGTTTGAAATAAAGTTCATCTGCCTATGACTTAGGAGTAGTTATGTTCCAAATTTGAAGACTCTAGCTCTTATAGTTCATTCATACGGACGGACGGACGGACGGACAGACTCACATGGCTGTATCGACTTGGCTGTTGATGCTGATCAAGATTATATATACTTTATATGGGGTCGGAGATGCTTTTTTTGCCTGTTACATACTTTTGCACAAAACAAATATACCCTTTTTTACCCATTTCAGGGTAAATATAACTGTGAATGCAAAAGATTTGTTGTTGCTGTTTTTTTTCTATCGCTTCAGGCTTATTATGAGCCGTTGTATGCACACACGAATTTGAAACAACAAGGGACGACTAAGAGGAAGCATGATAATGTGATATTGTTCTGTAGATGAGATCAATTCACATAAATAACTGTAACTCTATCACTCTCAGGGAATTTAACAATTTTTACTTTAGTGTGCCATTTGCGTATTGCTTCATTTCAATTAACGGTCAAAATTGTTGGAGTGCTTTGCCTGCTGTGGCCCTGCCACAGTATTATATGCAGCCGCTGCAGCCACAGCTTCAGCAGCTGTATCAGCAGCAGCCGCAACTAAATTTTCAACCGCAGCCGTTTCAGCCGCTGCAGCTTCAGCCGCAGCACCATCAGCAGCTTCAGCCGCAACACCATCAGCAGCAGCAGCTTCAGCCGCAGCAGCAGCTTCAGCCGCATCAGCAGCAGCTGTTTCAGCCACACCAGCGGCAGCATCAGCGCCAGCCTCAACAACAACAACATTTCAAAAAGGCAAAGCTGCGCCAGCAACAGACTGTCACCAAGCTGCACAGCCAGATCAAAAAAATCAACAAAAAATTAGAATTTATAATTAAAAAGCAAAAGCAAATAGAGAAACAAAACGAAATAAAATTAAATGGGTTAAAATTAGAAATAAGAAACGAATATAAATTAGAAATTAAAAACCTGCAAAATGAAATAAAAAACATGAACCTAAATGAAAATTAAAACAACTAAACTGCCGCCTTTTTACTTTAGTGAGTGTGTGAGTGTGTTTGCATCAAACCGATTATTACTTTTGAGTTGGCTTTTGTTACTTTGTTTTGCAAACGCAAAAAAGAATTTAGTCGAGAAATCCCGACTAAAACATACCCTGTATTAAAATTACTTGCGGTAGTGCAGTTTTTCTTGACTGAACTTTAATATTTCTTAACCGATTTGGATCAAATTTTCACAGAAGTTATAAAGTTATCCAAGGTTTCAACTCCTATTTTTACATTTTCTAAATTCGAGATTTTTTTCGTTATCGATTCCATATGTATATCGGAAACGAGAATAGTTATCGATAGTTTTAAATAAACTTGATCTGCCTATGGATTAGGAGAAGTTATGATCCAAATTGGAAGTTTCTAGCATTTTTAGTCTTTGAGATTGACGCGTTCATACATACGGACGGACGGACGGACAGACTGACAGAAGGACATACGGTCATGGCTATATCGACTCGGCTGTTTATGCTGATCAAGAATATATATACTTTATATATGGGGTTGGAGATGCTTCTTTTTGCCTGTTACACACTTTTACACAAAACAAATATACCCATTTCATGGTTTAGGGTATAAAAAAATTTATATTTTACGCATCGATTGCTTGCAAAACAAAGCTTTCTAATATTTTGTAGCCACAGTAAGATAACAGAGAGAAGAACAAAGAAGAAGAAATATAACTGTTAATGGTACTCACTGCAAGCAGCATGCTCAGCTGAGTGAATATGTATATGCATGTCTGCATCACAAAGAGCGGCTTAAAGCTTGATCAGCGCGTGCGTCGCTCTTATGACTGCCGCTACATATAAAATAATTTGAATGCAATCATGCGTCTTTGTTGTTATTTACGCTCACTCTTTTGTTTATGCGCGCGCTCTGCATGTCAAACATAAATCTTAATATCCCTATCTCCTCCGCACTCACTAAGCTAAGCTTGCCATAACTAAGAGGCTGCAGTTAAGGGAATGGCATTGCCTAATTTGCACCACCCCTACCTAGCTCTTAATCTGCTGCTTAGAGGAATAACTGTAATGCTCTTTCCAACATCATGTTTTTACATACAATGGTAAGGGAATTGGTTATGCATTTTAGTTCATATTTAATGTGAATAAAGAAAGTTACTTTTCGTTTCAGTGAATTTTTTAATATTGTTTATATTAAGGATAAGGATAATAACAACGAAAGTTTCTTTTTGGATCAGTGAGTTTTTCAATATTGATTTTCGTATATCTTTATCTACATTCCTTTAAAATACGTATATATATATAAGTTCATTTAAAATACGTATTTTATGATAAGTTAAACAAAAATTTAATTGCTATTATTTAAATATTTAAATAACAATCAACGTATTTTAATTTCTTTTGTTGTTTTTTGCACACAAGAAAATTAAGTTGATTTTCGACTTAATAATTGAAGCAACATTATATACAGTTGTCTTCTATTTTGCATATTATATAATAGTTATATAGACGCTGCTTTAGTGCATTTAAAAATCAAATAAAACTAAGCAGTCTGAATATTCTATTAAAATAATATAAGTTGGTATATTCAACTTTATTGAATTCTATACTTTGTATAGACGCTGTAACGTTGTACAGTGAAGTCAATTTTTGACTTATTTTGAAGTATTTATTTATTTATAATACTTACTTTAAATTAAGTTGTTAATTTGTTTTGTTGTTATTTTTTTAAACAAAATTAATAAGTCGTTTTTCGACTCAATAATTGAAGCAATTGAAGCAACATTATATATAGTTGTCTTCTATTTTGCATATTATATAATAGTTATATAGACGCTGCTTTAGTGCATTTAAAAATCAAATAAAACTAAGCAGTCTGAATATTCTATTAAAATAATATAAGTTGGTATATTCAACTTTATTGAATTCTATACTTTGTATAGACGCTGTAACGTTGTACAGTGAAGTCAATTTTTGACTTATTTTGAAGTATTTATTTATTTATAATACTTACTTTAAATTAAGTTGTTAATTTGTTTTGTTGTTATTTTTTTAAAAAAATTAATAAGTCGTTTTTCGACTCAATAATTGAAGCAATTGAAGCAACATTATATATAGTTGTCTTCTATTTTGCATATTATATAATAGTTATATAGACGCTGCTTTAGTGCATTTAAAAATCAAATAAAACTAAGCAGTCTGAATATTCTATTAAAATAATATAAGTTGGTATATTCAATTTTATTGAATTCTATACTTACGTATAGACACTGTAACGTTGTAACAATCGTTTTACAGTGAAGTCAATTGACTCACTGCCAAATTAAAATATGTCTATTGCAACTTTAGATATTAGTGGTATTTTGGTGCCGCATTCAGTTGTTGCCATAATTGGTGATGGAGCCTGCCCTTTTAGATCTATTTCCTACCTTTTATTTGGTAGGCAAGTCTTCCATGGCACCATACGCCAAAATATTGTAGAATATGTTGTAGCCAACTGGGAAACTTTTGCTTGCTTCAGCTTAAACTTAAATGGAGAGTGTTATATCTCTTCTGAACAATATGAGTGCGCTATGTTAAATTCATATACTTATGGTACTGCATGTGAGCTTCAAGCAGCAGCAGACATTTATGCTGTAAGTTTTCAAGTTTTTCAAAATGGAAATTTACTACAAGCATTCGGAAATAATATGAATCCTGTAAACAGATTGCGTTTTACCGGTCCATTAATGAATGGACATTTTGATGTTTATATTCCTTTAGAGGAAGTATTAACTCAAGATTCTGATACGTCAAGTGAATGTATAACTGAAAATGTTAAAACGCCTGTTAAAAGACGTAGTCGATTTACCGACAAAACAAAAAAAAAGGTTAAAACACAGTTTTTAAAAAAATCGTGATATTAATAGGGGTAAGCGCATAGAAGCATCAAAAAGATATCGTGTTAATAATCCTGATGTTTATAGAGATATAATGAGAAGACATCGTGCTAATAATCCTGAAGCTCATAGAGCTCCAGAGAGAAGACATCAGGCTAATAATCCTGATGCACGTCAAGAAAGGCGTTTGCGTGTATGGAGTGTTAAAGCCATGTCTGGCTTAAACTATGATTTTGAAATAGCTTACAAGTAAGATAAAATAACTCAACTTGGTAGTATGAATTTGATATGCAAACATTGTAATGCTTTAAAATGGAAAAATGAGCCTTTGGGTATTTGTTGCAAGGCAGGAAAAGTTAAACTTTCACAAAATGAAAGTTTGCCTGATCCACTTAAAAGCTTAATAATTGGTCGACATCCCAAGCATGATCATTTCATTGATCGTATAAGAAAGTATAACAGCTGCTTTCAAATGACTTCTTTTGGAAGTACAAAAACTATAAATGAAAGTTGGTCAACCTTCAAAGTCCAAGGACAAGTGTATCACTTAATTGGTAGTGTCCAACCTTTGCCAAATGAAGAAATGCAGTTTCTTCAAATTTATTTTGTCGGTGATGATGAAAAGGAAGCTCAACTACGTTGCAAAAATATTTCAAATGTTGATTGCAGCGTAGTAAAGGATCTTCAATGTATGTTTCATCAGCATAATCGTTATGTTAAAGATCTAAAAATGGCTCTCAATAAAATACCAAGAAGTACTAAAGACTATAATTTCCCAGCGCTTTAAAGTTAACTTTTAAATATATTTTCAGATTTATAAATTATTCTATATATTACTTAATTTAATTATTTTAACTATTTTTTAATTTAAATTAAATTTTGATTTCATTTTAATGTCAGCTGCTCTTAGCTGACAATAAATAAATAAAATAAATAAATAAAATAAATAAATTAATTGGTTATACATGCTGATCGAACACCCGCTGGTGCTCACAAAGGGCTTTACAATGCACCTCAATCAAGCGAAGTAGCTTTAGTTATTGTTGGTCAGCAATTTGAAAAGCGCGATATTATTATAGAAAGCCATAATAATAAATTACATCGTATAAGTGAGGTGCATCGATCATACGATGCCTTACAGTACCCTTTGCTATTTCCTTACGGCGAAGATGGCTATTCAGTGGATATACCACAATGGAATCCATTATTAAAAAAGGAGGAACCAAAAAAAACGATATCTGCGTTAAGCTTTTACAGCTATAAAATAATGATTCGTCAATCTGAGATAAATCATTTAATTTATTGTCGTTCCCTTTTTAGTCAGTTTTTGGTTGATATGTATGCTAAAATTGAAACAGAAAGGTTAAATTATATTCGCTACAATCAAGCGAAACTCAAAGCAGATAGCTATATACATCTACAAGATGCAATAGGTGAACAAGATGTTGACGCAGCTCAACTTGGTCAGATGGTAATTTTACCATCTTCTTTTACAAGCTCTGCACGATATATGCATGAAAAGACTCAAGATGCTATGACATATGTTCGCCATTATGGGCGACCAGATCTTTTCATAACATTCACATGCAATCCACAATGGTATGACATAAAAAGTGTTTTATTACCGGGTCAAAAACCGCATGATCGTCACGATATTATAGCTCGAGTTTTTCATTTAAAAGTTAAAGCTTTAATGTCCCTATTGACAAAAGGTTCTTTGTTTGGAAGCGTTCAATGTTTCATGTACTCTGTGGAATGGCAAAAGCGGGGCTTACCACATATACATATTCTACTTTGGCTAGAAAATAAAATAAGACCTGATAAAATCGATAAGATTATTTGTGCCGAAATACCAAACGCAGATGAGGATCCATTGTTATTTAACATTGTTAAATCAAATATGATTCATGGTCCTTGCGGTGCATTTAATAATAAATCGCCATGCATGAAAAATGGAAAATGTACCAAAAGGTTTCCTCGACAATTTCTTAAAGAAACTGTGACTGGAAAAGATAGTTACCCTCTATATCGTAGAAGAGCGATAGAAGATGGTGGTAATGCAATTAATATAAATGGTAATTGCATAGATAATCGTTGGGTTGTGCCTTACAATTGTGTACTATTGAGAACATTTGAAGCTCATATAAATGTTGAGTATTGTAGTTCTGTAAAGTCTATTAAATACATTTGTAAATATGTTAACAAGGGCAGTGATCAAGCATCATTTACTCTTGAAGACCAACGCAATGAAATTAATATGTACGAAAGTGGCCGGTATATAAACAACTCAGAAGCAGTATGGAGAATCCTTGCATTTCCCATACATGAACGTTATCCGGCTATTACTCACTTAGCTGTTCATTTAGAAAATGGTCAACGGATATATTTTAACCCCAATAATCCGCAACAATTACTTGACAGATTAAGCACTACACCCAAAACCACTTTGCTAGCCTTCTTTGAGCTCTGCACACGTGATGAGTTTGCAAGAACGCTTCTATATTGTGAAGTTCCATCGTATTTTACATGGAACAATAAAGAATTTCAAAGAAGAAAACGAGGGCATGATGTGCCAAATTTTCCTGGAGTTAAAAGAGATTCAGCTTTGGGAAGAGTTTACACTATTCATCCCAATAATACTGAATGTTTTTAGTTAAGACTTTTATTACATTTTGTAAGGGGCCCAACTTCATTTTTAAGTTTAAAAACCGTTAATGGTGTAGCATACGCATCATTTCAATTGGCGTGTAAAGCTCTAGGATTACTAGAAGATGATAAGCACTGGGATTCAACTATAGCCGAAGCTGTCATATGTCAAAATCCTACAAAACTGAGAGAACTTTTTGCAATAATGTTAGTATTTTGTCAAATTTCAGATGCTCTTAAACTTTGGAATACTTATAAAGACAGTTTCTCAGAAGATATTTTAATTTTTCACAAGACAGATATATTGATGAAAGTATTGTGAATAATGTTTTAAATAAATGTCTTATTTACATTGAAGATATTGAACTGTCTATTGGTGGTCAAAACTTGACTTATTATGGACTTCCATTACCAATCAGAACCGAGGAAATTGTTCAAAATATTGAATATCATAGAGAAACAAATTACGATAATTGCGATAATTTTGTTGTTAATAATGAGCTACTCCTCACTGCTGAGCAAAAACAAGTATACGAAAAGATACTAAATAGCGTTGAAGCAGAAAAAGGAGAAATCTATTTTTTAGATGCACCTGGTGGAACAGGTAAAACGTATCTTTTAAATTTATTATTGGCAAAGGTACGGCAAAGTAAAAACATTGCATTGGCCGTTGCCTCTTCCGGTATTGCAGCCACTTTACTAAATGGTGGTCGCACAGCGCATTCTACACTTAAGATTCCATTTAATTTGATTCATTTAGAAACTCCACAATGCTCAATTTCAAAGCAATCTAATATTGCTGCTGTGCTCAGAGATTGCAAGCTTATTGTTTGGGATGAGTGTACTATGGCTCATAAAGGTGCTTTTGAAGCTGTAGATCGATCTTTGAAAGACATTCGAGATAGTGAATACTTAATGGGTGGCATAACTGTTCTCTTAGCTGGTGATTTTCGACAAACTCTTCCAGTGATCCCCAGGGGAACAAGAGCAGATGAAATAAATGCGTGCTTAAAGTCTTCAATTTTGTGGCCCAAAATTCAGAAACTTGCATTAACGAAAAATATGCGAGTGCACTTAAAAGGTGATAGCATATCTGGTGAATTTGCAGAAATGCTTCTTAAAATAGGAAATGGATTATTTCCAACCCAGGATGGCAAAATAACTTTACCATCAACTTTGTGTCATGTTGTGAAAAGTATTGAAGAGCTAACTCTAAAAATATTTCCGGATATTACAAATATCTCTCAAAAATCACTCGAATGGTTTTCAGAACGTGCTATTTTGACTGCGAGAAATGACAATGCATTGGAAATAAACGAGTTTTTATTAAAATCATTTCAAGGTGAAGAAATGACATATAACTCTATTGATTCTGTGACTGAAGTCGAAGATGCAGTTCATTACCCCGTCGAGTTTCTTAATTCATTAAATCCGGCTGGCCTGCCACATCATAAATTAACTTTAAAGATTGGTTCACCTGTAATGTTGATTCGCAACTTGAAACCACCAAAACTATGCAATGGTACAAGATTGCAAGTTAAAGTCCTTCATAAGAATGTTGTCGAAGCAATAATCTTTACTGGCAATGGTATAGGTGAAACGGTTTTTATACCGAGAATTCCATTAATACCTTCTGATTCTGAATTGCCAATTCAATTTAAAAGATTGCAATTTCCTTTAAAAGTTTTCTTTGCCCTAACAATTAATAAATCACAGGGACAAACTCTTAAATTAGCCGGACTAGACTTAAGACACGATTGTTTTTCTCATGGCCAATTTTATGTAGCCTGCTCAAGAGTCAGTTCTTCAAAAAGTTTATTTGTATTGGCACCTGACGGAAAAACAACCAATGTCGTTTATAGAGAAGCTCTTAATAGTTGTTAATAATTGCAAATTAAATTCAATAAGTGGATAAGGCCTACTGGGGAAACCACAATAAAAAATGACGCACCTGATTCTCTACCTCAATGGTGGCGTGGAAAAGAGAATATTAAATACTTTGCTTTAATTTGTTGTTAAATATTTTCTAATTTATTTCTATATTCTATTGCTAAAATTTATATAAACTATCCGCGCAGCGAAGTAAGCGGGCCACTTACTAGTATAATATATTATTCGCTGCTGCATCTACACAGACTGTGCTAGGCTTGAACGAAACGCTGGCCCAACTAATGTTGTTTTTCCTGCACCCGCTTAGACAAGTCCTTGAGTCGACCATTATAGCTAAACCATTGGATTAGTGTGTGTACTGAACTAGCCCACTCAAAAACCGCAAGGATGCGATAGGCCCAACTCCAGAAGGCAATTTATAAAATCATCAGAAGTGACTGGTAATGCGGCCCATTATCTGTCATTCCAGACCATACAACATGTGGCAGATTTAAATCAACAAGCACTATCAGATTATCCATATCTGTCAACAATGACGAAACAAGTTGCAGGGCACTCAGATGGGATGAGTAGATGTGAATATCAGATTGAGGAGGAATATGAGAACAAGTAACATACAGTGAACGGCCGCTTGATAATATTTTAACACATATTAGCTCTTTGTCCGGAAATCATGAGAATGAATCTATTCAGAGGATATACAAGAGTCAACCGCAATGAGAACACCTCCCCCCGGGAATATCAGGTTTTAACCAAGTTTCCGTGAGTGCAACTATTTGCGTATCAAAAGATAAGCTGTTAACATATAATTTAGCAAGTTTTGTGTTAAGGCCACGTTTTGCAACCGTGGTGGAGGTGATCCTAGAACCATTATTGATGTGTTAACATCTATGTATATGCGCGGTTGGGTAACAATTCAAAGTCACAACACAATCAAACTCTCTGTCGTAACTCGTAACTCACACAGAGAAGGCATCACAGACACTAAAACTGCAGTCCAAAATTGAAATAGTATGTGGTTGTTGTACAAAAATTGTCTCTGCCTGAAAACGAATATGATGATATTGGTGTTGCGGCAGACAAAAGTGGTCGTAAAAGACGAAGTCTCGCTGTTGCTTTGCATTTGCTTTGCAGCCGACTGAGACGGTCGAGTCACGCGGTTCTGCTGCTTATGTTATGCCCACAAACAACCACAAAAGAAAATACTTTTACGTACCAGCTTATTTATTTGCAGGTACAGGGTTTCTGAGTTGGCAATTATTAATATACAGGTAAACGTCGTTTTAAGCCGGGGTTCCGTTCCAAGAAGAACTGGCGTGAAACAAACCGGCGCAAAACGATTTAAGTATAATGGACGATATAAGGTTAGGTTCCTTGTCAAAATTCTTAGAAAAATCTAACATGTATATTAAATTATATCCTATATGTTCATATATTGAAAATAAATGTTGAACGCAAATAAATAATTATATAAATAATAAATTGTGGTAACTTTATTGGTCTATTTATATTAGAGTATAGTTGATAGTGATTGTAGTAAATTCAATATACGGAATTGCGCAGTCCGCTTGGTGACGCGCTAGAGACAACATCTGATCAACGACTGGGAAGAAGAAGCATATCGATCTATCGATATGCACTGAAGTGAAGAGTGTGGCCAGATGTATTTCCAACATAAATACAGGTTAAATTCGCCTACGGCGCACCAACCGGCGTAATTGTAAATCGGCGTAAATCGAACCGGCGCAAAACGACGTTTACCTGTATTTAGTTATAATAGGGAATAATGGGTTGGCAATAATTAAATTTAGCTATAATAAAAAGTGTGAGTTTGTGTGCATTCACAAAAGAAACAAAACAGAAATGCACTAGACAAATGATGAATGTTGGATACCCTAATAAAATATATGTGCTATTGTGGATATGTAGTTATAGAATATATTTGCAATAATTGCATTTTTTGATTATTTTGATTAGCAAAGGTTGGCTTTAGCACACAATTCTCATTTTCTCATCTTGCAACATTATAAGAGCATCCCACATTTATCATTCGTCTAGTGCAATTCTGTATTGCTGTATTGTATTGCATTATACACACTTACAGACTAACATAGCGGACTTCTTTAATAAGAGAATGAACTGACGAATGATGAACCCAAATTCAAAAAGTAAACCCAAATTCAATAAAATATTATTTTAGTTCAAGAAAACGTGCTAATAGCAATAACACAGGTACAAACACACCAACAAACAGGTGTTAACACATCGCCCGTGAGTTCCAACACTCATTGATTTTTTTTATTATTACTTCGCTTATTCACATACTCCTTCACGACAAGCTGCAGCGGTCAAAACTTTTAAGAACAAAAAGAAAAGTTCAGACGGAGCCCTCAACTGGTAAGAAGATACCTACTATGTACATATATATAATTCCAGTGTAACGATGTTTGTCCGGCATGAACTCCGAAACTACTAAAACGATTTGAACATTTTTCTTATAGTTTTTTATTAGCTTCACTTGTACATATATTTGTTAGTAACTCTCAAAAAAGTGCAAATTATAAACTCTGTTAGTTTTTATACTCGTTACCGTAGGTAAAGAGCAGAGCTGCAAACCCCTGAAAAAACGGCAAGGGTTCGGTTCGGGTTCCGAACTCTAAGTTGAAAATTCGCAGAGGTTCCAAAACCGGGTTCTGAATATTTTGGAACCTCGGTTTCGGTTCCAAACCCAGGTTCGTCATCTGGCATGTCGGCCAATTAATTGAACGCTACAGTTTTTACACTGGCTTACTTTGGTCTGAGCGTTATACTCAAAAAACTCTTGTATTGAAGTCATTGTCAAACAAGGTTAGATTCTCTAATGCCAAAAATAGTACAAAACAGATCGCGACTTGCGCATGCCGTTCCGTTACAACGTCACGGGTGCCTTTCGAATGACGTTTGACATTTTTCTTATATAAATTTGAGCCATACAAATGATACACAAAACAAGTAAATTTTACGATTTTTGGCAACCATAAAAAGAACACACGCTTTGCACATTTTTTAAATGCCGTTGCTTTTTAATTTCAACCAATAGAACAACGCGAACGGTGTCGCTGGTGTCGCCGCAGTAGATGACCAATTTTGTGGCGCCTTAATGCCGACTTATGCATCGACTGCGAGCAAACCACAACAACATATACATAAGTATAAGATCAAAACGCATTGGAAAAGTGTGCATAAATATATGTACATTCATATGTATGCATGTGATACATTCAATGTATGCACTCATAGCTAAAGGCCTATTTACTCTTGACTTAACTTAACTTAACTTAACGTAACTTAACTTAAGGAATGTATGCGTTTACTCCAGTGGTGTCCAAACTCACACAATGAAAGCGTTGCGCTTGTGTGCGAAGCAGCGAAACACGAAGGCAACGTGACGTTTTACTGCTTTACACTGAAAAAATAAAATGCGTGCGATCCAAGCATAAAAAAAATTATAACATCAATGGCAAAGCGACATGCATCGTAATGTCACAATAAACATTGAGCTTTTTACCATCCATATTCTCAATGAAAAATAATTCATTTTCCCAATTGACATCAAACATTTTTTTGCAATGCAGCATAGCGAATGACTGCGCGTTTGACTTTTGAGCTTCGAGCTTTGAGTCGAGAGAGCAAATGCAGCCGAACACGCGCATCGTAAGAGAACAAGCCGCCGAGCGTTCTATTCATAGAATACACATATTCTCTCTCTCTATACATGTGTCGGCTGCAACGCCGGCAGAATTTTTCTTGCCAACCACGCGTGGCTGCCTTTTCAAATTTTTGACATCACTGGTTTACTCTCAACTTAACTTAACCACTAAGAATAAATATTATAGAGCAATCATTGAGTACGGGGCTTGTTGGGAACTCATGAGCTGTACATTTGTGAAAAAAACTTTCTGAGTGCTCCCATAGCACTTCGGGTGTCGAGCCGAATGGAAGCTCTCGCGTTCTTGCTCAGAATTATTTTTGTTTGCGCTTAGACGCAGAGTGGCAGCCGAATGAGACGGTCGGTCCACGCAGCTCTGCTGTTTATATGTATGCGTGTGAGATTTGCGTGTATGGTTTTGTTATTTTTGCGTGTGATGGTTTTGTTATTTTTGGGGTGGGATTTTTAAATTTGAACAGCGCTTGAATGTGTGCGCTCACATTTATGCATTAATTGTTATTTGTATGCATGTCAAGTGTACAAGAACCTGTCTCAGTTTTTATGATATTTTTATTTTTTACAGGTGTATATATTTAAGATTTTCTTATTTTGTTTATTAAAAAGCACATAAAAAAATAATTTAAAAATTTTTGCCATATTATTTATATATTTAATTATATCTATGATTGATGCTTACATAATAAATTTCTTTTCTATTAACATATAATTAAGTCATATCAAAACAATCCATGTAAGATAAAGCATTTTTCACAAGCAGCAACAAAAATGTGTAAACACCCAGAAATCTATGAATTCATTTTTGTATGCCCACAAACAGCAACACAAGAAAATGCTATTTCGAAGAAGCTTATTTGCTACACTATCAAGTTTGCCGCTTGAAGAGTTAATAACATTGAAATATGTTATTTTATTAGACTTCTTTTAGCAATTTCTCAATTGTTAGCTTAGTGCCAACGTACTATAATCAAAATATACAACTATAACAAATATATTTTTAAATTACATATCAACAATAGCACTTATATTATATTAGAGTATCCAACACTCAACATTCGTCTGCTCATAGTCTTATTCAACATGTTCGCTATTTAAGTCTATTAGTGTGCGTGTTTGTGTGTGTATTCACAAAAGAAGCAAAACAGAACTGCCGCACAAAATATAAAATCGACAATTTCAGACTTCTGCGTGAATCTGCTTTATGCAGTCCAATCTGGGAGGGTAGTATAAACTTAATATGAACTTTGTCAAACTTAATAGCAAAACGTGAGATACTTTAATATTATTTATGTTCATATTTTTATTTATATATCGAAAATAAATTATATATACATAATAAGTAAATATTTGAGTTTTAATTGGCTATTATTCACCATCTGCATTGGAGCATCTTTAAGGCACCCTCCGCAAGGGTATTTTTTTGCAATCAGGCCTGTTTTTACCGGTCTTAATACTGGTAATGAGTATACCGCAGCCGGTTTCATCCGACTGCAACGTTTCCACTTGTTTTTAAACTATATTTATTTATTTTCATGCTCGATAAGAAGGTAAAGAGTATATTGGGTTTTCCAGCCCCAGAAAAATTTGTATGCAAAAAGTTGTCAAATCGTCTGATCGTGTTGAAACTCGGTTCAAAAGTAGAGTGGGAAACAATTCGACACATATTTTCCTGATTTTAGATAAGCCATCCAAAAGAAAAATGCACGGAAAATTCTCTGTAGAAAGTTTTGTTATATCAATTATTAACTCAAACTAAGTTTGTTTCTACGTTGTTACAATAAAAACACACTTGATTTACCATTTTGGAAAGTCTCTGTGTACAATTTTTATGGGCCGATTAGCTTGATTCTAATTTTGTTAATACGAACTAACAAAAATATCTGTGAAAGTAACTGTTTTATCCGAAAGCGTTCCACAGGAATCCGTGCTGGATCCTCTCTTACCTCGTTAGCATGGTGTAGTCAAAGGCTGTCGTCTTAACTTTGGCGAACGCCTTCGTATGCCCATCATAAGACGGCGCTAGACGTATTTGCTTTTTTTCAGATATACGACGCTAGTTGGAAAGGCAGCATGTCTTTCTTTTGGTTGTTCCTCGAGCGCTTTAAGCTCGACTACTATTCAGAGCATAGTAGTAGGTAGTTGGTCTATCATAGAGGAGGACTTTTTTTTCAGAGCGGGCGATTTGTGTTAAAGAGCTTTACTCATCAGGTAAACCTGATGATTGAGAGGGCAGAGGTATGACACGATAGTAGAGTAAAGACGTTAGGAATGCATAACTTTATAATAAGGCTATTTATTAGGATGAAAATAAAAAATATTTAGTATTAACGGGTTGTAGGGAGCGAAATTCCGAGTGTATTTTATTTTTTATGCAAATATATACATGCATTTTATAATCTTGGTATATTCTAGATTAATTTTAAACTTTTAATGATAAAACGCTAAGCACACTATATCTCAATTTGCAATTATTGCTTCATATATGTTTTAAGTTATAATAGGGACAAAAAGGACTTGTTCAACTAGAGCGAGCTTATATCAAATAAAAAATATATGTAAAATTCCATCTAAGCTAATTCCATTTATTTAAATTAAGTAACTTTACTGCAACGGATTTCAACGATATAGAAAATTAAAAAATTTAATGCTTAAAACTAATGATAATTATATAACTAAATTTCTAATGTATCAACAGCATTTATAGCATTTCCCCTACTAAGTATTCATATTTATAATAATAACTAGAGATTATTTTCGGTCCCTTTTAAAGCCTTTGAAATTGATTCCTAATTCTACATTTGGTATTTGTTCAACTTATTACATTTCGCCATTTTGTTTGCTAGGACAATGTTCAGTTAGCGCTGGAAAAACTCTGTCCGATGATGACTCTCTGAAAAAAAATAATTTCATTGCATTTAAATATTCATTGCATTAACTATGCCGCAAAAAACTTGGTAATGTGTATGTATAGCTACCTCTCTAAAGCTTTATGGTAGGAGCCCGGCGCAGAGTTGGATCTACCAGCTTGGACAAACTTTTCCAACCTTGAACCGCCTGGTTGGGAAGCCTTTTCAGAAGTACTTTTCATGAAAGGATTCCCAAAGGAATGATTTTTGAGCATAGTTTTGATCAATATAAGAGTATCAAGCTTTGGAATGCTATGGACAACACTGTTAATATCTTCCTCGTCTACTTGTACCAAGCAACAGTTTTCATCTTCAGTTGGTAAAGCATAGGACCTATTTTTGGTAACCCATGGCTCAAGCTTAGTTTAAAATGTTGAAAAATTGGTTAATTATGGATATTAATGCAATGATTGACCGTTTGTATGTTTACCTTTAACTGTGGTAAATTTATCCTGCAAGCTGGATTCTTATTTAGCATTCGAACAATACAGTTTTTTAAATCACCACTTATTTTTGGTGTGTCCGGAAATGACACTACGTCATTTTTTATTTTTTCATACAGCAAAGGTATGGAATTAGCTAAAAATGGTACATTTCCGTAAACCAATGAGTACAATGTTGCTCCGAGGGCCCATATGTCTGCTGCACGACCGCAGAACACATTCTAAACAAACAAAAAAATTATGTGTCACAAGAAATCCAAATTTATTTCAAATTACGTACCTTGCCCAAAATGAGGGTTTCAGGTGCTCGAAAAGCTGGTGTACCTCCTGTTGCTCCATTACTTATTGTAGAGTCTTCTCCAAAAAACTCATTGCAAACTCCCAAATCAGCTATTTTAACATGCCCATGCTCTGTTAGCAGCAAATTTCCGGGTTTTAAATCCGCATGAATAATTTTTTGATAGTGCACTAAATAAGCAGGATTAGAGAATTTTATTATATAATACAGAGCAATTGTATAATGAGGATCAAGATCAAATATCCATGAAAACGTCTATCCAAGGACTTAACTAACTTACTAAGCTGTGTTCTTTTCTGCAAGGGCATTTAATCGTATATTGCCGAACAATTACCATAAATCGTAGATTTTTTTGATTAAAATGTACTTACAATACTCTAATCCTAATAAACAGTCTCGAAGCACACTCCACGTACGTTCCTCTGGTAATGGTTTATCGGTCGGTATTGAAAGAACTTCTCCATTTTTAACCCACTCAAAAACCATATACAAAGAGTCTTCCATTGGATCGTCGAGGACTTCCATTAATTTTACAACATTGGGATGGTCAAGTTTTTTCAAAACTGCAATTTCTCTATAAACTCGATCCAGCGGAGATGTCTTTTGCTTCGGACCACGACGCATAAAAGCAGCTTGCCGTTGTAATCGCTTCTTAGAGAGAATCTTCATAGCATAATGTGTAGAATCTTCTTCAGAATAAGCTAATTTTACAAGTCCATATGAACCCTACAAACAGAATGTTTAATTTCATTTATGTGATAAGCAACTGTGTACAATTAATTACCTGTCCTATTTGATCCATTAGTTTATATTGGTTTAACTGAAGAAAACTGCCCGATTTCTCAATGGATATTCTACGTGATTCACGTATCGGAGCTCGACGTCGAACTGCTCGGGGACTACTGTACGGACTGCCATTAGGGCTGTATTGGACGTTTGGATAAATAAGACTAGAATCTGATGATCGAAACATTGATGCTGGAATATTTGGGCGGCATAATGGACGCTGACAGGTCTCTTCCGAAGATTTGATCAAATACTCGACGTGACTGTTTTGCATTTTCGCAGAGTTAGATGAACTACTTGAAGATTGAATTAGAATTTCTTCAATATTGGGAAAAAGACGATTATGCAAATGTTGATCCAGTGATTGCGATTTTAGAAGGATCGGTAGATTTTCTTTCCAGCAACAAGCTTCAAAAGGTTTATTTTGATTTTCAAAATTCATTTGTTTCTCGCTACAAAGTGCACATGGCAAATTATTTTGCAGCTTTATTGGTTGAGCAATTCCATTCCTTCTCAAAAAATTGTTTTTGGCTATGTTTTTACAATCACACATTTTAACAAGTTTGTCATTAACATTGTCTGTCTTAATGATTAGATTGGCCTTAGCTTCATTATTGTAAATCATTGGTTGGTTTCCGACAAAGTCAAGAAACTGAGAGTAAGGTTGATCAGCCATCCCATCAATATGACCCTTGATTAAATTTTTCGAGCTGATGTGCATTTTATCCAAATGCTTATTCAAAAGCAAAGTTGACTCTTTATTGTTCGTATTGAAATTTTCGCACCCATTACCTTTATGTACTTTGGCGAAAATAACATCGTTGTTTTCAGTGATGTCTTCATTATTATCACCACAGGTATTCTTAAAAGCTCTTTCTGAACTGAATGCCGGATCATCCATTTTTTTGATTGATTTGTCAGGAAATTTTACGTTTGAGGGGTTCATGTTTTCTGTACTTAACACATTTAACTCCGACATTATTATACTTTTTCCGTTTAACTATTCATTTGAGTTCCTAAAAATTTAAAAGCTTATTATTAAAAACAACAAAAGTCAATAAAAAGGTGTAATTGGTCTTTTACATTAATTGGATCTTAGGGCAAAACATCGTACCCTTAATCAAAAAAGAAAGTTTTATTTAATATTTTTGTGAACTATTTTATATCATGGCTGTTAAATTGACATTCCTTAAGAATCTGTTATCTGCTCTTCAAAATTGTCTTCTCTAGCCTTAAAATTTGTGGGCATCTGTGTTAGCAACGGTTTTGTCAACTAGTTGGTAGGTGTAAAAAACAAAAACAAAAGTGTTCGACTCCGAGCTTACATTGGAAATTAAAAAAATTAAATTTACATTGCAAAAGTTGATTTAACTTAGTCAAATACTGGGAGTAATCTGGGATCGCAGGCTTATTTTCTCCAAACAAGTGACAGCGCTGAAGTTAGATCTGGAGATATGGGGGCAAAATCTAAAGCCTGACTTGCTCAGATGCAAGTGGTACATCCGCAAAACCACATTGCATAGAATCCTGAAACTTAACACGGTCGAAATATTCTGGCAATGGGCCTGAGCAAGAGCACGTTCGCCCAAAATACTGATCAGGCGCCAACCGAGGGACCTGAAGATCCCATCTCCCAGAAGCTAGCTCCAATAATTGTTATTGCATATATATATATATAATCAGCCCAACCGGGCTCAATCAATAGACGCCCAGGTCACAAAGTGGTGTTTGACCTACTCCATTTGGCTTCAATATCAATACATAGTATAAAACAAAGTCGTTTTCTTTGTCCCCTCTTATGCTTAGATCGTAACGGATTTTGATGCGATTTTTTTTAATAGATAGAGTGATTGAAGAGGAAGGTTTATATGTATAATAATAACATCCATTAAATAGTGGACATTTTTGTTACAACTGTCGTCGAATGCAGACGTGTTTTCTTATCGTGGTCCGGTTAATTAATTCACAAACGCAAAAGTGCAGTGATAAAGAAGCTAATAAAATATATATTTTATGCGAAAAGACGCTAAGTGCAATGTATCTGCACAAATTGCTTTTCAAAAATCTGCTATTTAAACAAAACAATTGACTTTTAACAAATAATTACAAATAAAACAAAAGGCAATAACAAATTCTTCACCTCGCTTAAGACAATGAGTCAAAGTGAGAATTGTGGCCAGCGACAACGCGAGCAAGACGAGCGTCGTCGGCAGAGCAACGCGTATTTCTCTGTAGTTTCAGAGCAGCCCGAGCGGTCAATTACCCCCAACCCGCAAATCGAACTCCCTTACACAGCGCATGTCAGAGAACGCTCTTGCTCACCGTCTCCGTCCCTGCTATCTATCGAGTCAACGCAATCCGACCGCGCGCGGTCGGCAACACCCAACCCGACAAATGAAGTCTTGCACATAGCACGCGACCGAAAGTTTTCGTGCTCCCCGTCTCTCTTAGCAACGACTGCAAGTGCTGCGACCTCTCTAGGTACCGCAACAGCGACTACAACTGCACCGATACCTTCTTCCCGTTCAACAAGCACAACGACTGCTGCGACGTCAGCAATACAAACTGCAAACAGCAAAAATGTTAAGCCGACTACGCAGACTGGTATGGATCGCTACATTTATATCAAAAGAAAGCTAAGTCCGCAAAATTCGAATAAACCAAAAATTACCCGTAGCAATTTAAATATAACCTCGAATGATACTACATATAATAGCAATAGATTTCAGATCTTGGCAGAAAACACTGATGATCTGCCTTCTGAAGCCGTTGGGGTTGACACGAAAAAACCAAAGCCACCCCCAATATATATACGTGAGAAAAGCTCCAGTGCTTTTGTTAACAAAGTTATCGCGCTCATAGGCAAAGATAATTTCTACATAGTTCCTCTCGTACACGGTGTAATTCAAAAAATTAAAGTCCTGACAAAGTCGGAAGATAATTACAAAGTTCTGATTAAGCACCTAAACGACAAAAAAATTAATTATTATACGTATAAATTTAAAAGCTGCAAGGGCCTGCAGGTCGTAATAAACGGCATAGAACCTGATGTAACACCAGGAAAAATAAAACAGGCGCTGCAGGAGAAAGGATTTCGAGCAAAAACAGTCATAAACATCTTAAACAGGAACAGGATACCACAACCACTTTTTAAAATAGAACTTGAACCAGAAACGAAGACGTATAAAAAAAAACAAGGTGCACCCAATATACAAACTTCAGCTATTACTTCACCGAAGAATCACCGTAGAAGAACCGCACAAACGAAACGGTCCGGTACAATGTATGAACTGCCAAGAGTACGGCCATACAAAAGCCTACTGTACACCGCGCTCGGTATGCGTATTCTGTGGGGACTAGCAAAAAATTTTGCAACAACTGCGAAAGCAAGCACACAGCCAACTACAGAGGCTGCCGTGTTTACAAGGAACTTAAAAATCGTATCCATCAGCGCGTTACCACTGTACGCTCGCAACACGCACCGATTAACTTCACTCCATCGAAACACAACCCAGAAGTCTTCTTTTTGTCTGCAGCCAGATCCTCACTTGGCCCCGAATTCTCAACCAATAACGCAACTTATGCAGGCGCCCTAAAATCTGGACTGGCTCTTCCTGCCTCTAACACACCGTATTTACAACCAAAACAAGTGAGCACAAACTCTGCACAGGAGCAGCAACAAAGCAACCTCGAAGCACTCATATGTACCATGCAGCAGAGCATGAACGAGTTTATGTCATTCATGAAAACAACTATGCAAGAACTAATGCGTCATCAAAATCTTTTGATACAAATGCTTGTATCACAACAGTCAAAATAATCAATGGCTGCGCAACGAATATCTACGTGGAACGCTAATGGCGTCTCGCAGCATAAACTTGAATTAGCTCAATTCCTACTCGACAAGCTCATCGACGTAATGCTACTTTCCGATACACACCTTACAAACAAATATAACTTTAACATAAGTGGATACTTATTCTACGGTACAAATCATCCCCATGGTAAGGCACACGGTGGTACTGGTATTTTGATCAGAAGCCGTCTCAAGCACCACTACTATAAAGAGTTTGCTGAAAACTTTCTACAGGCCACATCTTTAACAAGTGGAAAGGTTGCAGTCGGTCGCAACCAACTGCAGTATACTCGTTACCAGTATTAAAACCGGTAAAAAGAGGCCTGATTGCAAAGGGATACGGATGCGGCAGGGGTGTACGCTGCCTTAAAGATTCTCCGATGCAGATGGGAATGCCACCAGCTATCTTCCTTCCAAATTTGGTGACTCTAGCTCAAAGTTTGTAAAAGTTGAGGAAAGGGGGGCTGGGGGCGGTATGGGTTGGCGTGGCATCCAAATTTTTGATGCAGATTTATGTGGAATGTCAATTGCTATCTTCACACCAAATTTGGTGACTCTAGCTCAAAGTTTGTAAAATGTGGGGAAAGGGGGGCTGGAGGCGGTATGGGTGGAAGTGGCATCCAAATTTTTGATGCAGATCTATGTGGAATGTCAATTGCTATCTTCACACAAAATTTGGTGACTGGCAAATAGTTTGTAAAAGTGAGAAAAGGGGGCTGGGGGCGGTATGGGTGGGCGTGGCATCCAAATTTTTGATGCACATCTTTGTGGAATGTCAATTGCTATCTTCATACCAAATTTCGTGACTCTGGCTCAAAGTTTGTAATAGTTGCGGAATGGGGGGCTGGGGCGGTATGGGTGGAAGTGGCATTCAAATTTTTGCTGCAGATCTTCGTGGAATGTCAATTGCTATCTTCACACCAAATTTGGTGACTCTTGCTCAAAGTTTGAAAAAGTTTGGGAATGGGTGGGCGTGGCTCGAAATCTTTGATGAAGTTCTTTGGGGGTCGTTACCAGCTATCTTCCTTCCAAATTGGGTGGCTCTAGCGCCACAACTTTGGAAGATACACGCATTCCCGTTTTTGACGAAGCGTTGGGGCGGATGGAGGCGGCTAGGGCGGTTTTGGTAGGCGTGGCATCCAAACTATTTATGCAGTTTTTGGGGGGTCATCATCACCTATCTTGGCACCAAATTTGGCGGATAGGAATGTTTTGGGGGTTGCTAGTAGCTATCTTCTTACCAAATTTGGTAGTTACAGCTGTAAGGATGTGAGAAATATGTGGACTTATCGGTTTTGAGTTATCGAATTTATCGATTTGCCAGCCCCCCAGTTATCGTGGAACCCCAATCTTGACACTTTAATTTAATATCCCACAGATAAAGAGAATTGGAAAGTTTCAAGTCTCTAGCTTGAAGGGTGTGGAAAAAAGTTGCGTTCATACAGACGGACAGACACCATGACGGACATTGCACAAAACCAATATACTCTTTACCTGCGGTAACGAGTATAAAAATACATTTCGACAGTGGGAACCAACTTACTCTAGCCGCTGTATACTGCCCCCTACGTTATACCATATCTGAAGACCAATTTATGGAATTTTTTAACTCACTAGGAGAATGCTTTATAGCAGCAGGAGACTATAATGCCAAGCACACACACTGGGGATCTCGCCTCGTGAATCCAAAAGGAAAGCAGCTCTACAATGCAATTATAAAAGCTAACAAAAAGCTCGACCACGTTTCTCCTGGCAGACCAACATACTGGCCGACGGATCCCAAAAAACTACCCGATCTGATTGACATTGCAGTTACCAAAAACATTTCGCGTAGTGCATAAGTGCAGTGTGCCTTTCGGATCTATCATCCGATCACTCGCCAGTCCTAATAAATCTGCTACGACACCCTGAATTCATAAATCGACCCGGAAAGCCAACTTCACATAGAACTAACTGGCTCAGATACAAAAAATATATAAGCTCACACATTAAGCTTAAGCCACGTCTCGTAGATGAAGCTGACATTGATAGTTTTGCTAACACTCTGGAGACGGTCTTCGTCGCCGCGGCTCGCACCGCTACGCCTCAAACACCAAAAACAATACACAACCAAAAGACAACAAATCTACAAATTGAACAGCTCGTTTTTGAAAGGCGGTGCTTACGACGTGACTGGCAATCGAACAGATCGCCATCGGCAAAGCAAAAACTAAAAGACATCACACGTAAACTCACCAAAGCGTTAAAAAACGAGGACGAGCGCGCTCAACGCCGTTACATCGAGCAATTATCAACCACCAGTACAAAAAACTTATTGTGGAGAGCTCACCCAACTCTAAGCTCACCAACAGAAACAGTTATGCCTATAAGAAACTTCGCACTTGAAGAAAGAGATAACACATTTGCTACTCATCTTCAAAAAGTGTTCCAACCTAACCCTGCAACAAAGACGTTTGCACTACCGACTGCTTCAAACGGCTCTCAGCTTCAACATGAGCCAATCAAGTTTCGCCCGAATGAAATCGTTAGAATCATTAAAGATTCGCTTATTGCTTTGCATCGCAACGGACGTTTTTTTTTTTTATGCGCTTCGCTTTTTTTACTATTGTGCGTTTTATTTCTGCTATTAATTCCGCGTCTTTGTGTAAACTAATAGTTTTGTGACTTTGTGTTTTGTCGGTTTGCCTAAACCCAAAGTGGACAGTAAATTAACAATTTAATTTGCATTTGTTTTAAAGAGATTCCAAAAACAACAACAAACTGCAGTCCAGCATACTGAAAAATTGGCTCAACTTGCTGCCGCGTGCTTTTTTTTTGTTTTTGTGTTTTTATGCTCACTCTCTCTCTCTTTTTTTTCAAGCGCCTCGCTCTAAGTGCATTAAACCGTTTCTTGATCGTTTACTCTAAGGCGCTCTTTTGTGTTGGTGTTGGTCGCGGTCAAACTTTTCTCCGTTGCTTCCTCCGTGCTTGTTGTTTACGGTGGTCGCGCTCGCGCCGTTTTTGTTTGTGATGCTGTGAAGTAAGTTTTGTTGTAGCTTTACTATTTGCACACTAGGGCGGACCTGTATTTTAATAATAACAATTTTCTGCAGCAGTATTTTTTATTTTTTTATTTTTATTTTTATTTTCTTTTAATTAACTTTATAAAAATGTCTGTTTGCTGCTATGCGAATTGTCAAGTCCGCGCAAACTCAAAAATGGGTTTTGTCTGCTGCTGGATGTGCACAAATGTTGCTCATAAGCAATGTGCTGGCATTAATGGCCGTGTCTCAGACCTCTTGAAGGTTACTAATTTAGAGTGGCCGTGTTGGTCATGTTTGGAGAAAAAAAAAAGACATTGCAAGCTTTATAGAAACTCAACTTGGCTCAGAGGGCGTTTTCTGCCAGTTAAATAAACTGTGTGAAAAATTCTCATCGGTTCAAAGAAACCTTAACGAGAAAAATCTCGTACAGGATTCTCCAAAGCGTAAAAAGGCCAACGTTGGGCAGTTATCGGGCTCTGTGATGTCGGAAAATACTCCAAACGCTCCGATACCACAGTGTTAAGTAAATAAAGTAAATAAAAATCTTCATGTCCCTCCTACTAAAATTATCGAGAGCTTAGATGATATACCAATAACTCCCATGGATATTGTGTTATCTGATCCCGATCCTTCGGTTCCTTTGGTGGTTAGTAGTGTTGATGTTAATCAACAAAAAAACTCTATCAAACTTAAAGAGCCAAATATTCAATTATCCGAGACTGAGTCTTCAAAACCAGCCTCAGTGGAGGATATAATTAAAAAATTTGTTGCTGTTCCACCTAAAAAACAAATATTTGTTTCAAGGCTTCCCCCTGATTTAACATCAGATGACGTCAAGGTCTTTATCAAGGCCAAATCGAGTGCCAATTTCACGGTGGAGAAATTCAAATTTGCTTATGATCGGAACATTTCGTCTTTTAAAATCAGTGTTTCGAATCAAGATTTTTGCACTATATGCTGCACAGAATTTTGGCCAGAACACATAATTGTGAAAGAGTATACTGCAAGGAAAAAAAATCGGCCCCCGATTGTATCTACCCTTCCGGTGGTTGGTTCTATGGTAACTCTGCCAATTACTGATAGTTCAAAAAACTAACATCCTCCTTCTTTCTTGGCTATCAGAATGTAAGAGGTCTTTGTAGTAAACTCACTAGTTTATACCTTAATAGTCTTCCTTTCCCTTTCCATGTCATTGCCTTTACTGAAACGTGGTTAAGGCAAGACATTCTCAATTCCGAAATTCTATGTAGTACATATTCTATTTACAGAAAGGACCGTACTCTTCGGCGTAGTGGTGGAGTGCTTATTGCTGTGAATGTAGACTTTCCTTCTGAAACAGTCATATTGGATAGTTCTTTTGATATAGAGTTTACTGCTGTAAAGCTAAAAATTTACGGTAATAACATTTTTATCACTTGTTCGTATATACCTCCTTCCTCTGATCTCTCTATCTATGAGACACATCTATCTGCTATTCATTCTGTCTCTGCCTTGCTTTCTGATCGCGATTTTCTTGTAGTTCTTGGTGATTTCAACATTGCTGAAGCTACTTGGATTTCTTGTCCTGACTCTGGTGCCCTGACTCCCACGGCCCCGAATGAATTTTTAATCGACCTACTTGGGATGTCATTGAGTCAAATTAATGCTATCCCAAATTCTCTTAATAAAATGCTTGATCTGATTTTTGTTTTGGATTCATCATCTTCATCCGTTTCCCGTTCCCAGCCTATATCTTATCCCGAAGACTTATACCATCCTACGTTGGAGCTGTTGATTAATTTACCTTCCCGGATGCAATATCAGGATGCCTTTGAGTCGAGTTCGTCAATTTCGGAAAACTGATTTTGAGGGACTCGCTCTGCTTTTATCCCAAACTGACTGGTCTCCCCTCCACGAGTCTGACGACTTGGACGTGGCAATCAGTATTTTTTATAATACCTTATATTCTTTATTTGATTTATGTGTCCCGGATGGTAAGCTAAGCAGGTCTAACAAACCTGTGTGGTTTACCCGAGTTTTGACAATTCTCAAAAATCGAAAATCTAAACTCTACAAGAGATTTAGAAAAAACGGCTCATCGGTAGCCTATTCTGCATACTTGATTGCTCGTGCCAGTTTTGATATCTTAAATAACCAATGTTATAAGAATTACCTGACTCGGTGTAGATTACAGTTTCAGCGCGATCCAAAGCGGATTTTTGATTTTGTTAATGCGAAGCGTAGGTCATCGACACTCCCAACGGAAGTATTCTTTGAGGAAACGAAGGCCAATTCTGATCAGGAGATTGCAAATATATTTGCCCAATTTTTTCAAACGACTTATATCTCATTTCAATCTCAAGTCGATTTGCCTTATCGGGTTAATGGCTCGAATCGCATCTTTGGACTGAAAATCACTGAAAACTCACTTTTAAATAATCTACATGTTTTGAAACCTATATTTTCCCCAGGACCTGACGGAGTGCCAAGCTGCGTGCTTAGACACTGTGCTCATGGTCTTTTAAAGCCGTTGCTTAAAATGTTTAACTTGTCCCTGGAGTTAGGCTCCTTTCCAAAAATTTGGAAACAGTCATTTATTATTCCTCTCCATAAAAAAGGAAACAAATCTAATGTTCAAAATTATAGGGGTATCTCCAAGTTGTCTGCTATTCCTAAGATTTTTGAAAAATTAATAACCTCCCATCTTCAACACCTTTGCAAATCTATTATTTCACCGTGCCAGCATGGATTTATGAAACAAAGATCTACTACCACTAGCTTGTTAGAATTTACTTCATTTGTTATCAAGGGTTTTCAGGACAAATTGCAGACTGATGTTATTTATACTGATTTTAGTAAGGCTTTCGACTCTGTAGATCATCGTCTCCTAATACATAAACTAGAACTCTTGGGCTTTTCAAATATTCTAGTTCTTTGGATTAAAGACTACCTAACTCTTAGAACTCAGAGGGTTTTATTTAAAGGGTCCGTTTCCAAGACGGTTCAGGTCACTTAAGGCGTTCCACAGGGTAGTCATCTTGGTCCTTTATTATTTCTTTTGTTTATAAACGATCTTCCATCAGTTATAAAGTTCTCTCGGGTTTTGATGTACGCTGATGATGTAAAATTATGCACGTCGGCTGCAACTCCCCTTGCTGCTCAACAGCTTCAAAGAGATTTAGACAACTTTCAAATGTGGTGTAAAGTAAATTTTATAAATCTTAATTGCAGTAAATGTAAAGTAATGTCATTTTTTTTAGATATTTGCCCTTTTTTAATATATATTTTCTTGACAACAAACCACTAGATAGAAATGAATGGGTTGACGATTTGGGCATCGTTATGGACCCAAAGCTTAAGTTTGACAAGCATATTTCTTCGATTTCCAATCGAGCATCTGGTGTCTTGGGGTTCATTAAGCGCTGGTCGAAGGAGTTTAACGATCCCTACTTAACAAAAACTCTGTATACTTCTCTTGTACGACCGACTCTGGAATATGGATCTTGTATATGGTTTCCCAAATACGAAATTCATCAGAATAAAATAGAATCGGTACAAAAACAATTTCTGCTCTTCGCACTTAGAGGTCTTAACTGGGACACTAACAATAATTTGCCGTCTTATCGTAGTAGACTTTTACTAATCTTCCTTCTCTGAATGATCGTAGAATAATGCTATCATTTTCTTTGCTGATGATACAGCAATTCTCAGCCGCTCCAAATGCCCAATACAAGCAACAGCGCAACTAGCCCTTCATCTGGTCAACGTGGAAAAATGGTTATCAGATTGGCGAATTAAGGTAAACGAACAAAAATGTAAGCAAGTAACTTTCACCCTTAACAGGCAAGATTGTCCACCGCTCACGTTAAACAACACCACACTTCCAAAAGCAAACGATGTAACGTATCTGGGCGTACACTTAGACAGAAGACTTACATGGCGGCGACACATTAAAGCTAAAAGAACACATCTCAACCTGAAAGCCAATAGCCTCCATTGGCTCATCAATGTTCGCTCTTCCCTAAGTTTGGACTACAAGGTCCTGCTTCACAAATCTGTTTTTAAACCAATCAGGACCTATGGTTCCCAGTTATGGGGGAACGCTTGCAACAGCAGCATTGACATTGTCCAGAGAGCCCAGTCAAAAATTTTGAGAACCATCACTGGGGCACCGTGGTATGTTCGGAACGAAAACATTCATAAAGACTTATAAATCTTAACAGTCAAGGAGGAAATAGCGGAACAAAAAGTTAATTATTTATTTATCGCACACTAATCATCTCGCGATAGGTCTCTCAAGGCTGCGCAGCCGATCCCGTCTTCGTCGTAACGACTTACCAACCCAGCGATGATTTTTAGGGACGCACACTCAGAATACAGTCAAAAAATAAAATGTACTGTTAGCTAAGAATTATTAATAAGATTTGTATACTTGTTGTTACTTTTCTAATTCACTAGAAAAGATTCAATAAATAACTCCAGCAATTTAAAAAAAAAAAAAAAAAATAGTCACTTACGTCGCTCCATAAATGTCCTTTAGTCAAACGAGCATCTCTTACGTCGCTTTCTGCATGGCATTGCGTCAACCTAGAAACTTTAACGTACTGAGCGGACATCGCTTTGCAAAATACGGCAGTCGAACACATTGTGAAGGGTTCAAGCGAGCATCAACGACTGTCACAGAGTCGTCGACGATACGTTCATTTTGCGTTGCTCGGCCGTACTAGAGGGATATCATAAGTAAGAAGTAAGATCAAATCAGTGTATTTGTCATTGTATTAGTGTTAGTGTTGTCAGCTTGCATATAATCTGGCTAAATTCATATGTATTACATCGATAGCATAATTTATGTAAGATCAGTTCTTATTACATTGAGGTTAATTCCGAGAATTAAAGAATAAACCCTGAAAGTTAGTTTTACGTGCGTTCCGTCGAAGCATATAATGAGGGCCAAAGCATTTACATTAATTATACTATCGATATATGATACGATATAGTGATAGATATGAGTGTTGCCAGATTATATGCAAGCTAACAACACTAATTGAATGTTAATGACAAATATGTACACCGATTTGATTTTACATAATACAAACAAATTATAAAAATAATAAACAACAACAAAGTGCATTGATGTGTATCTATAGCCTTGGGGGTAAAAATCTTGTTTCAATACACATAAAAAATAGTTAGTTTCTAGATGTTAACACATCTCCCATGTGATCGGACTCACATTGGTTTTTTTTTTATTATTGTCAGTGCTTCCCAAAAAAATCTGCTAAGATTTGTTAATAAGTTTAATGGTCAACAAAATGACTTATCTGGGTATCATTACCTAAGAAGGCAAGCACCTTCGCCTGTTACAGAACCTGCAATATATGGCTGCACTTCGCCATTCATGTTTAAATATTCATTACCCGTGCTGCTTTAAATTTTAATAGAAATTACAATCCAATCTCTAGTTTATTCGTAGAAACGCTATCATACAGACAGACGGACTGACATTATGATGAACATACTTTTCTACCTTCGGTAGCAGTTCATAAAAATACTTCTTGATTGGTATTATATTTAATTTGTTCATACTGTTTTACCAAATATATATATTTCAATTCGCTATTTGCACCTTTAGTGATGCTTCGTCACTGCCTTGAATAGTATTAAAAATGTTTAGTTATATTTAGATTTTGTGATTTTTATAAGTGCTTATTACTTCTACGTATGAGTATTTTGTCATTTGTGGCTGATCTTTTCAGCTGAGGGTGGCAGATCTTTGTTTATGTAATAATAGTTTTGTTTGTATACATAGAATATACATATATTAATATTTGTGCATGCTGTTGTTTAATTTAGTTAATGATTTGTCACTGGAGATATATCACTTGGTGGCTTTGTACAGCAGCGATGCTACCATCCTTAAAAGCAGAACCAGTTGGCAATAGATTCGATGAATGGACGCAATTAGTTGGAGGAGGACACATACCCAGCCAATTTTTTAGAGCTATGGTATTGGCGGAGGACTCTAAGCAATCTCTTCAAAATCAGCTAAGAAATTTTCTTGAAAATCTTCAAAAAAATTTAACAACGTCTACGATGCTAAGCAGATTAGACGATAACTATCAAAATACCGAACAACAGAAAACCAAATTACATAATTTGTCGGCTTTCTTCTATGCAGCAGCTGATTCAGCAAAATTGTTTGCACGTGATTCCGAAATGTTCTATGAAGTATCAAAAAATTCAAGTTATAACCTTCTGTTGCAGCTTCGTCAAATGCCCACAACGCAGCCTAGGCTGGTAAAATTGCATCTAACAAATTATTTTGCGGAAATGGAATTCTTTTACATAATGTTTTGTGAAATATTGGACCAAGCACTGGAATACACGCATAAAACACTACACGCGATCCAAAAAACCTTCACTTACTACGCCGATGTTCAGCGATATGTTTTAGAGAACTGGAATTTTAAAAATGATATAGGCTGCAGTAAAGAATATATTGCATTTTTGGAGCTTTATTCGGCCCAAATCTTTAAATGTGCAGCCGGACATGATCTCGACGTTACATTCGATGTGTTTGCTATGACCGAGCTCCATTGCAAATATGTTATGCGTCAGCTTGAGTTTCGCCTTCAGCAACTTTTTAACTGTTTTTTCTTTGGAAATTATGAAATTCGATGTAAGTTTCTGCAAAATGCTGAAAGAGATTTTGCATTATTATTTAGTAAAACTGAGGAACTGGAAACATTTTATGACATCAAAATTAAGATGGGTCGTGTTTCTGCAGTAAGACTTCGGCGTCGAAGCCAGGTTGAAAAACGTACATCAGATAAATTAGCAGTTCACATCAACTGTATACCTCCAGATTTTCCACAAGGTCAAATGGACAGTAGCTTAAAGCAATGTTTTTATAGTATAACAGTATATTAATCCTATAATCAGGCTTTTGCCAGTTTTCGGTTTCGGGTAAATTTTGCGAATCCGTTTACAGACCACCAAAACTCAAATATGCTATGACTCGAAAACTTGAAACTTACTAAGAAAAATTTTTCGCTGTGAGTTACAGAAAAATAAATTAATTTCAATTTTTATGTAAAAATTCAACATCAATTCACTTTAAGTTAATAAAATGAGTCTTGTTGTGCTTAAAAATATTTAATAAATACAAATTAGCAGCCCATGGCAACTGCATTGCTTAACACGGAGATTACACCCCTCGTACCATTCTAGCGTTACAGGAAAGAATTAATGTTGAAAGCTGAATATTTAGTCTGATTTTTAAAATACATTTAAGCAAATTTTGCTTGGCAAAACCAATCGTAATAGCGGCGATACAGCCGCACACCTTACCCGTGTTTATCTCAGAGATCTGCGCGACATGCAGCAGAACTCAAACAAAAATGCATAAGTTTATTTTTGATATTTCCGGCAAAACTTTGAACAAGTTTTATGGGTCCTGAAAAATTAACAAACTAATTTATCAAAAAACTCGTACGTGTATCTCTCCGTATTGGCGATATGAAAATGTGGTCAAAATTTAAGCAAAAATACTAAAATCGACTTGAGATTAGGCTTGTTGATAATATATCAAAATTTCAATATATCGATATTTTAAAACAAGTAAATCAAAAAAAATTTTTAAGACATGCTTTTATACCAGTGGTGGGCACACACAAATATTGTCACAGTTTTCACACGCATACAAGCACAATTTGCGTGCGCTGCAGCGAAAAAACGAAGTGTAATCAATACAGTCTAATGCACGCTTCGGTACGACAACCGACGACGAACGAACAATCGTGTTCTAAAAATAGCTTTCAATGCTTATAGCGTACGTGTGATTTCGTGCAGTCGGCAGCGAAAAACCCAACTCACACGAGGCAGCGCGCTGCTGTTAGAAATATTTTGGACGTCGACGTCTGCCCATCACTGTTTTATACGCTTTCTTGCATACATTTTTAATCGATTTTTTACCATCATCCATGCAATACCTAAATATCAAACATGTTTTTGTTATTTAAAAAAAAGATAAAAAAATTTAAATAATACGAAAAAAAAGTATGCCTCGGTCGGAGTTCGAACCCACGATCTTCGACCTGTGAAGCGGCAGGATTCCCTTCATGCCACCAAAGCTTGTCAAATTTGACAGTCAAATTAGTAAGTTAAGCAAAAAGGAAAACTCTTTTTCGTGGTTTTTACATGATATTACATATTTTATCGTGCCAAAAAAAAAACGTGTATTGTCATCTGAAACACATCTTTGGTGAAAATTTCAGAGCTCTAGGTAGTCGGGAACTAGTGTTGGGTTGCTCATGAGTGAGTGAACAAAAAAGAGTTGTTCATTAAACTGAGCGAGTGAACATGTTCAGTTGTTCACTGTTCAATTGTTCACTGTTCAGTTGTTCACTGTTCAGTTGTTCACTGTTCAGTTGTTCACTGTTCAGCTGTTCACTGTTCAGCTGTTCATTTACTCACTGCTCAGCTCAACTGAGCAATGAGCTACCAAACACATTCCAACACTACTTTTATTTTAGCCGTTGGTGATTTTGTGGAAAAATTTAGTATCTTGATTTATATTATATTTTATTTTTATTATGCCAATCAATTTGTAATTTTTTTTTTTAAATAAAACATAATTTACTGCCTTAAGCCATTTCAGCCGTTTTTCGTTATATCATTTGGTCACATTGTTTTAAAGCGTCTAAATTCCCGTTCGTTTAAATTTTATAATACGCGTTTAAAAAATTTAAAATGTCTCGACCCCAAAGTGCCATTTGGAAGCATTTCACAGATTTGGGAAATAAAGAGGCGAAATGTAAATATTGTCGCAATGTGCTGAGCAGCAAGTCGCAGAGAAACTTGGGGCCGCACCTTTCTAGCAAACACCCAACCGCAATAGAGCCGGTTGTCCGGCAAGACGATGTGACTGCTAATATTGATGATTGCAATGGACAGTAACGCATGACGACGTTTTTTCGAAGGCCGATAAACGCAAGCAGAAGTCAGAAGATTGATCGGCAGGTTGTGAAAATGATAGCTAAAGGGCATCATGCGCTTCGGATGGTGGAAGAACCGGAGTTTAAGCAGTTGATTGAGGATGTCTCTCACTGCCCCGGATATAAGCTTCCTACACGGAAAACAGTTTCAAATGTTTTGATGCCGCAAATTTGCGAAGAACAGACGGCCATAATAAAAGAGGAAATGCTTGATGCGACTGCGGTTTGCCTGACAACGGACTGTTGGACTTCTCTGGCACATGAAAGTTATATGGCAGTGACTGCCCATTTTATTGGAAAGCAGTCGACAACATTGAAATCGTTTATGTTGTCCTGCGAGCAAGTTGAGGAAAGCCACACATCCCAAAATTTGGCAGAAAGATTGCGGAAGGTTACAATTGAATGGAGCATTGAAAATAAAGTTGCTGCTATTGCCTCCGACAATGCATTCAACATTGTTGGTGCTATAAAAATAGGCAACTGGCGTCACATACCATGCTTCGCACACACTTTAAACCTTATTGTGCAAAAAGGGTTAGAAAAAATGAACACCATTCGCATGAAATTCAGTGCAATTGTTCAATTTTTTCGCCGAAGTACAACGGCGTATAAAAAGCTAAAGGACACCCAAGCTCAACTAAGGCTCCCGGATGTTAAGCTTGTTCAGGATGTACCAACTCGCTGGAACTCAACTTTTAAAATGTTTGAGCGACTAATAACATTGAAGGAGGCGGTTATGCTGGTGGTTTCGCTTCTGCGACCCAATCTGGGCTTAACCAATCAGGCCTTCGAAGCTATTGAAGAAGTACAACCCATTCTTCAACCGTTTTTGCAGGTGACAACCGAACTTTCGGCAGAGAAAAATGTTACTCTATCAAAAGTGATAGTGTTGGCAGGAATTCTGCAAAGAAAGATCGGTAGTCTAAATTTTGGGCTAAACGAGTCAGCCGCTGCAGTGGGAACTGTCCTTCTGAGGGAGATGGAGCACTGCTTCAAGGACTTGGAGTCAAATGCATTGTTCGCTGAAAGCACTGTGTTGGATCCCCGATTTAAAGGGCGAGTTTTTAGAAACCCGGACGCTTTTAAAACCGCGGTTTCTAATATTAAAAAAAACATCCATCGCCATGCCAATGACACTCCTGCAGTATCCGTTGAAGAAGAAATAGTTAAACAAACAACAGAAGACAATATTTGGAAGGAATACGACGAAACCTTTCAACAAGTGAGCAAGCCGTCAAACAACACAGTGGCATCCATTCGAGAAATGGACAAATACCTCTCCGAAGAGTATTTAAATCGGAAGGAAGATGCTTTAAAATGGTGGGAGCAAAGAAAGGGGCAATATCCACACTTACACTCATACATGATGAAACGCCTATGTTTATTGGCCACATCAGTGCCATGCGAAAGAATATTTTCCGGTGCGGCACAGACAATTACAAAGCGGCGAACACTTTTAAAGCCAACGCAGGTGAACAATCTCACGTTTTTGCATAATAATATGTAAAAGATGCTGAATGGTAAGTCTTTAGATTACATATTTTATTTTACAAAAAACTAACTCATATTTGTTTCAGCTCAGACGAATTGCCTGCCAATGGCAACATATCTTTGGTTCGAAACATTTAAGGGAAGGAATAATTTAAATCAATTTGTTTTTAGTTTTCATTTATATATTATTCGTTATATTTTTATTATTATTTTTAGTTTCATGAGCATTGAATGCTGAATTTAAAATATTATTTTATTTTTTTAATATTAGCTATAATACACAAAGAATACTTAAGCTAAGTAAATAATAGAGCGCTAGCGTCCAGGCCTTCAGCTATTGAATTTAAAATAATAAATAGAAGTTCCTTATTTTCGTTGAAAAAATATATGAGAAGGTTGTTAATATTTTAAGTGGGAGTTTACATTCAATTCGGTATACATTGAACAACTGAACAGCTGAGCAAGTGAGTAAGTGAGTAGTGAGTAACTGAACAGTGAGTAGTGAGCAACTGAATAGCTGAACAAGTGAGTAGTGAGTAACTGAACAGTGAGTAGTGAGTAACTGAGCAAAGTGAGTGAGTTAACTCACTTTGAAAAAAAGAACAAGTGAACATGTTCACCAAAGTGAGCAATGTTTACCCAACACTATCGGGAACTTGGTGAGAATTTGATTACAAGAATCCGGTTCAAACATACAGACAGACAGACAAGTATTTATATCGGAATATTTTTTTCACTGATATATCGCATATCGATATTATTTGGATATATATTTTTTGATATTGTGGCTGGTCACACTACACTTAGAAATCTTAAAAAGAGAAAATGAGCGCGGCAAAGAGGTTTTACACAAACATAAACGCACATAATGCCACCTGCAGCCTTTGTGCAAAAGTAATAAAGTCAAGTGGTAACACCACTAATCTCCGGTCACATTTGAGGAACAAGCACCCGGAAGCGTATTCAACATATGTGAAGGTAAGAAAAAATTTAATGCCTAGGCCTTGGCCCTAGGGAAATCGTTAGCCGGAAGTCAACTCGATGAGGGGAGGGAAGTGGAAACAAACAAAAGCTTCCTAGAGGCCCACAATAGATCAATTGCCATAAAGCCAATTACAGATGCCAAGGAAAATACAGAAATAAAACTATTTTTAAATTTACCACTCGCTGGCTGGGAGACAGATCCCTTAGAGTTTTGGAAATCCCAGGAAAAAACTTTACCGAAGTTATCAAAATTGGCCATGAGTTACCTTATCACACCAGGTAGCTCGGTTCCTTCAGAGCGGCTGGCCTCCGCCATAAAATGCGTTGTCTGCGACACGCGAAGCCGCATGACCGATATTCATATAAAACAAAGAGTTTTTTTGAAATCCTTAAAAAAAATAATTTTGGAGATAAAATCATGTTAACAATTTATGTCATTTTTCTAGAAAATTTAACTTTTTCATTGTTTAATCAATGAAATGAAGTCTTTTAAGTTTTTTCTTTTATCCTTACTTAAACTATTCAACCTTAAGATCTCTGTTCTTTAATGGAAAAAACTTTATTGTTTTATTTTTAATTAATAAAAAGTTCAAAAAAATTATAATTCATTTAAAGTTAATGTTATTTTGGGGGGTTTAAGGTTTTTATACTGAAATATAAAAATATCAAAAATATCAGATATATCGATATATTTTGGTGATAAATATTGCAAAAACCTTATGACATTTTTAAAAAATGATAATCATCGATACGATATTTTTTACATATTTTCACAACCCTACTTGAGATCTTTAATTTGTATAGACAGCCATATGAAATAATTGTCCTGTCGATATATCGATCAGCAAAATGAAGACCCTGATCAAGATTCATCTAGATATCACCATCATATCAGAATTTTTTCTTAACCTTAACAAAAAACAAGAAGGCTCTAGTTGGGAGAGCCCGACTAGAAAATACCCTGAACCCAGTTGCAATAAATATATTAAATTTATATAAG
Source organism: Scaptomyza montana (assembly GCA_018904305.1). Classification (NCBI taxonomy): domain Eukaryota; kingdom Metazoa; phylum Arthropoda; class Insecta; order Diptera; family Drosophilidae; genus Scaptomyza; species Scaptomyza montana. The sequence continues at coordinate 58,863 of JAEIGR010000147.1, read as the reverse complement.
ACTTTGGTATACTGACTTAGCTTCAATCGATTAAATTCGATATCTCCGGTGTTTCTTAACCGATTTTGACGAAATTTTCAGAAAAGTTCTATCGTTACCCATCATTTCAACCCCCATTTTTACATTTCCCAAATTCGATCTTTTTTTGTTATCGATTCCATGTGTATATCGGAAACCAGAATAGTTATCGATTATTTGAAGCAAACTTCTTCTGCTTATGGCATAGGAGAACTTATATTCAAAGATAGTGATGCTGATCAAGAATATATATACTTTATGGGGTCGGAGATGCTTCCTTCTGCCTATTACATACTTTTGCACAAAACCATTATACCCTTATTTACCCATTTTATGGGTTAAGGGTATAATTAGTGAAAAAGTTGCATTCGGATGCAAACGACTGCGGTGTACTCGATACCTGTATGAATACGGCAGGGATGTGCGCTGCGTTCACAGATAAGGTAATGCAGATCTTTCGGAGATGCTACTACCCTTACCAAACTTGTTAACTCTAGCGGTAAGGAAGTGGGAAATCAGTGAATCTATCGATTTTCAGCTATCGATTTGATCGATTTCCTAGCTCCCAGTAGGAGTAGAAACTCATTATTGACACTTCATCTGTCCTTCCGAGATAAATAAATTGTCAAGATTGGGGTTTTACGATTACTGGAGGGCTGGCAAATCGATAAATTTGATATTTCAAAAAAGATAAATCCGTCTATTTCGCACATTCTTACAGCTAGAACTACCAAATTTAGTGAGAAAATAGCTGCCACGCCCACCCAAACCGCTCTAGCCGCCTCCAACCGCCCCAACGGTTCGTTAAAAACGAGAATGCGTGTAGCTTTCGTAGTGTTTGAGCTAGAGTCACCCAATTTAGTAGGAAGATAGCTGGTAACGCGCACCCATACCGCCTTTAGCTCCTTCCCCCACCTTTTACAAACTTTGAGCTTAAGTCACCAAATTTGGAAGGAAGATAGCTGGTGGCATCCCTACCTGCAGCAGACAATCTTTGAGACAGCGTACACCCCACCGCATCCGTACCCATTTGCAATCAGGCCTCTTTTTACCGGTTTTAATACAGGTATTAAGTATAACACATTCGGTTGATTCCGACTGCAACGTTTCCACTTGTTGGAGTCGACGCTGGAGTGAAACGGACTTTTTTTTAGAGTTCCTGTGTTATTACCTGCAAAATGGGTGGAAAGAGTTATGAAAACAATTACATTACAGCCAATACCATCAATCCGTTGATTCACCAACAAGTTCGACGGATTTGTAGTAACATGCGACTTTACGAGTTCTTTATGATCTGTGAACAAACTCGGCAGCTGTAAGTGAAATTGAATTTAAACACGATTTTTTTTTATAGTATAAAACATTTTATGCGTTTAGACAAAATTAATCTTTCAGCAATCTCTCAAGTTTTTGTTCGACGATTTGCATCGACCAATGACTTTATTTTATCCACATCGGCTTTAAGAGGCCTTCCAGGACGTGGTGCATCTTCAAGATCGATATTGCTGGAACGAAATTTTGCAAACTAATTTTGGCATTGGCGTTCGGTCAACACATCTTCTCCGTACACATCACATTATTTTCGACTTGCTTGAACTGCATTCTTACTCTTGTGATAGTAAAACAGTCAAATATGCCGCAAATGCTGTTTTCGATCTTCAATCTTCGATAGGGCACCAAACAAAAGCTACTCCAAAAAATTTAAAAAAATTTTGTAGTTAAAAGCATGTCCTATTTCAGATGTTCAAATATATAACGGTAAAGCGGTTAAGTGTGCAGTTGGATGAGAGAAAAATTCAATAAGATCAGCTGTTGTCATCGAACGACCCAATAACAGCACACCTGGGTATCTTAACTCGATTCTTTCAAACATAAACGAATTTACTGCCCACAATTAATCTGAGCTGAACTCCACCAGAACAATGGCACAGGGAGTAGCAACAATACTGTGCCAGTACGAGCCACTCAAAGCGCTCAAAGTAGCGCTGCTCTCTTAAGTTATCTCGCCCTTCATCTATAGCTGTACTTCTTTTCTTTGCTTCTTGCATACCTAGCAAAGCCGAACACGCATGCATTATTTGAATCTCTGATTGTCCGTCGTTTGAATCGTTTTCATGTAATGCAAGCTAGCGGAGCATTGAACATTGTTAATAGCTTAATTATATAAATTGATAAGTAAAATATAAAGGAACGTGTCACGCCCTTTTTGAAAATAAATGTCAGGCGATCTGCACAATAAATGACTCTGAAAACTTAAAGACACTGTGCCGGTTTTCTTAAATTATTTACTGTGCAATTCAAAGTTGCCGATAAAGTTCGGCAGCTCCCAACAGCGACCACGCAATGAATCCATCGCCATACCTGATGCTGCTCTTTTGCAATTGGAGACCTTTAAGACGCGGCGAAAAGGTTTTGCGCATATGCAAGATTAGAGAAAAGCCAGACAAGAGATTTTCTGTTTACTTAAGAAGCCAGTTGATCTGTCATCAACATTATTCAATCTTTGTTGACTAAAATTAACCTGCAAGGCGAAATAAACAATACGCAATAAACACCTAACTCCACAACTAAAAATCAGCAGGAGCAAGACTCACTGTATGCACGCTTGAAAATGGCACTGCCTGTTGAACACATTTCCTTAAAAAAACAACAAAGCATCTGTAGAGGATGTTAGAATAAAGAGGCTATGCCTAAACGAGACTTTACTGTTCCTCCTGCTTATTATTAACGCCACACTGCGATTTTGTTATTTCGCTGTAGCTTGAAGCAACGCGAATATAAATTTATCTCCAAACGCCTGGGACGCTTCCAGTTAGCCTGAAATATATACTTCGATCAGCCTACTCCCAGCATTTGGAACGATGGGAGTAGCGGCGACGAGTTGTCTTCCAACACTATAAGAGTATCCAACATTCATCATTCGTCTAGTGAATTTCTGTTTTGCTTCTTTTGTGAATGCACACAAACGCACACTTTTTATTATAGCTAAATTTAATTATTTCCAACCCATTATTCTCTATTATTACTATATATATTAATAATTGCAATTCGGAAACCCTGCACCTACAAATAAAAAAGCTTGTGCGTATGTAATAGTATTTTATTTTGTGGTTGTTTGTGGGCATAACATAAACAGCAGAACCGCGTGACTCGACCGTCTCAGTCGGCTGCTTTCTGTAACTAAGCACAAACAAAACAAAGCGAATGCAAAGCATGATGAAACTATAGTTATTTGGGGTGTTCAACAGCTCGTTTCATCGTTTCAAGTTTCAAAGTTGAAACGTCTCGCAACAACAACATACATAGAAAATTTCTTGAAACGTTGAAACACCCCAGCCCATGGTTGAATTATACATGGTTAGGTCGAGAGAGAGAGAGCTCGCTCAATTTTTAGGAGCCTGTTGTTAGTCGAAAAGCAGCTGTTTTCAGTCGTGGTGTTGTTTTGAAAAATGTAAACAAAATCACACATCGTTCTATCTCTTTTTTGCTCACAAAAACAAGACGATAAAGCAATATCGAGAGAGCAATTATGCTATCTCTCTTGCACTCGCGTGGTCTTATCAACAGGCTCCTTCTGTTGCTCATGACCTAACCATGTATAATTCAACCATGCCCCAGCATATTGGGGTGTTCAACAGCTCGTTTCATCGTTTCACGTTTCAAAGTTGAAACGTCTCGCAACAACAACATACATAGAAAATTTCTTGCAACGTTGAAACACCCCAGACATGATACAATCAGCCCGTACTTGCCATATGATTTGCGAGTGCGAAGGAGAGGGCTAAGCTGCTCTCTTTTAATTTTACTCTCTTGAGTCTGTTAAAGGGCTGTTTTGAAAGTGCGATAGAGTTAGGTATAGAAAGTGTTTTGTTGTATGTATGCGGCCGATAAATGATAAATACTAGCATTATTGTAAAAAAAGCGTTGGGCGCTCGATGTACGAGAAATATGGACAAAGCGCCCCACGCTTTTTTACAATAATGCTAGTATTTATCATTTATTATTGTTTTAAACTTATTTGAAAAATTATTTTTAACTTTTTAGTTTGATATGCTCTAAAAGCGTGTTTTTTAGTTTTTTTAAACTATATTTATTTTTCACTTTTTAGTTCGATGTATTACAAAAGCGTGTTTTTTAGTTTTTTTAATTTTAGTTCTATTAATTATTAAAAAAAAAATGGAAGTTCTAGAGAACATGAACTTGGTGCAGATTTAAAAAAAAAAACAATTTTTTTTCGGCCGTGGACGGAATTAGAACCCACGATCGGTGAGTCCGGGAGCGAAGACCCGCGTCTTAGACCGCTCGGCCAACGAACGAACTTGAGGTAGTGGGATATACTGACCGTAATAAGCCACTTGCTTTTAGTCCAAAGGAGAGTTACATACATAAAACATACATACATACATACAAGTGAAGCTAATATAAGCGTGTTAAAAAAGAGGGCACAGTCTCGCATGACACTACCGTATTGATTGTATCATGACCCCAGCCTATGTATACAAAAAGTGTTTCAAGTTTCAACAAAGTAAAGATGAGAAGAGCACAATATTTAGTCGATATTTGCTATCGATGTTCAGTACTTTTTAGTATATTTGGTGTATTTTTGTGCAAAATGTATGAACACATATGATTAATGGCCGCCAAATGTTAAAAGCATGTAATTGAGCAACTAATTCAAACAACGAGCTCTTCTCACCTTCAATATCCTCTATTTCTCTAATAACTTGCTTTGCATCGCATACCATATCTTTAGCACTTTTAAATAGCATTTTTTAGAAATAAAGTATAACCGCGGTAAACAGCAACAGTGACAAAAATTGAAGAATAAGAAATGTAAACAAACAACAGCTGACTGCACAAACTTGAAACGCATTGACACCCAAAATGCCGTTCACGAGTTAATCGTTTCAACTTTGAAACATGAAACGATGAAACGGTGCTGTTGAACACCCCATATGTATACAAAAAGTGTTTCAAGTTTCAACAAAGTGAAGATGAGAAGACCACGATATTTAGTCGATATTTGCTATCGATGTTCAGTACTTTTTAGTATATTTGGTGTATTTTTGTGCAAATAAGTATGAACACATATGATTAATGGCCGCCAAATGTTAAAAGCATGTAATTGAGCAACTAATTCAAACAACGAGATCTTCTCACCTTCAATATCCTCTATTTCTCTAATAACTTGCTTTGCATCGCATACCATATCTTTAGCACTTTTAAATAGCATTTTTTATAAATAAAGTATAACCGCGGTAAACAGCAACAGTGACAAAAATTGAAGAATAAGAAATGTAAACAAACAACAGCTGACTGCACAAACTTGAAACGCATTGACACCCAAAATGCCGTTCACGAGTTAATCGTTTCAACTTTGAAACATGAAACTATGAAACGTTGAACACCCCAATTGTTTCACCATGATGCATAGCAACAGACAGCGTTCGTAAATTCACGAGCGAGAGTTCGTCTTTTACGACCACTTTTCTCTGCCGCAACACCAATACCATCATATTCGTTTGCAAGCAGAGACAATTGTTGTACAACAACCACATACTATTTCAATTTTTTACTGCCTCTCAGTGTGAGTTACAGCCACGGTTGCCACTTAAAAATTAAAAAGAACCAATTTTTTTTTTACAATTCCTTTTGAATTTAATTAAATAAAAAATATTTTTTTCACAAAAACTTATAGCTGTAACACGTCATAACTCAAAAGTTTTTCACATTTTCACTCTTAATAATGCGACTGTTACTCTAATAAATATAGTTTAAAAAAACTAAAAAACACGCTTTTAGAGCATATCAAACTAAAAAGTTAAAAATAATTTTTCAAATAAGTTTAAAACAATAATAAATGATAAATACTAGCATTATTGTAAAAAAAGCGTTGGGCGCTCGATGTACGAGAAATATGGACAAAGCGCCCCACGCTTTTTTACAATAATGCTAGTATTTATCATTTATTATTGTTTTAAACTTATTTGAAAAATTATTTTTAACTTTTTAGTTTGATATGCTCTAAAAGCGTGTTTTTTAGTTTTTTTAAACTATATTTATTTTTCACTTTTTAGTTCGATGTATTATAAAAGCGTGTATTTTAGTTTTTTTAATTTTAGTTCTATTAATTATTAAAAAAAAATTGGAAGTTCTAGAGACATTAACTTGGTGCAGATTTAAAAAAAAAAAAAATTTTTTTTCGTCCGTGGACGGGATTAGAACCCACGATCGGTGAGTCCGGGAGCGAAGACCCGCGCCTTAGACCGCTCGGCCAACGAACGAACTTGAGGTAGTGGGATATACTGACAGTAATAAGCCACTTGCTTTTAGACCAAAGGAGAGCTACATACAAACATACAAGTGAAGCTAATATAAGCGTGTTAAAAAGAATTTTCAAACTCACTTTTTGCTATCCACCGGTGGGATTGTGATCGCCAGTTTCACTAATTTTTGTAATGAACATACACATTCGATAGTGAATTTATAAAGCACAAGCTATGATAATTAATTGTTAACTTACTTTTCCATTTTCTTTAACTATCATGAGATCGTCGCCGCCACCGGTGTTCAACGAGTTGACGATGGGATTATGCGACGATTGTTTACAGAATTGTTTTTTATTTTGGTATTTGGCCGATGTATCAATAATTTTCAGTGCTATAAACGATACTAATTGTGGGCTGAGTAATGCATAAAATTATATTTTCTGAAGCCAATCATAAGAAAATAGAGCCAAATTGAAAAAAAGAGTGCCATCAGGGAAAAAAAGAGCCAGTTTTGGTGCCAAAACACCAATTGTGGCAACCGTGGTTACAGCAGCGAGTTACAGCGGCGAAATAACGCAGCGAGGTATGCATGTGAGTTACGGCAGAGAAGTTTGATAGTGTGTGACGTTTAATAGTTATGCTACCGAGCGTATAGATGTTAACACATCAAAAATGGTCTCGTACAGCGGCAGTACCGTAACAACATAACCCAGTATGCATTCATGTTAGTTCAGGGCCGTACGGTAGTGTTGAACAATGAAAGTGTTAAAATGTTATTACGGCAGTAATTTGCGTTCAGCACTTAGGGAGCATTCAAGTATTACGTTACGCGTTTTAGGGGAGTGGGGGGTTCGTAAAACGTTACGATGCGTTACAGTGGCGGGAGGGGGTCTTTTTTACAAGAAGTACGTAATATTTTTTCTTTTTTTAAATAAAATTAAGGGTAAAAATGGTCACTTGAGTGTTACGTAACGTTAAGAGAGGGGGAGGGGGTGTACAGAATAACGTTACGGTGCGTTACAAGGGGGGGAGGGGGAGTCAAAAATCTTCAAAAATTGCGTTACGTAATGCTTACTGTCGTAAAAAGTGCAACAACATGTCGGGCAAGAGCCGGTTTATACATTTTTGGAAATAAAATAAAATAAATAAATAAATTCATATGATACAATTTATGCCCTGATTCCACTACAAGCAGAATGCAAGTATGTAATTGGAACTCGGGAATGCTGCATTCTTTTGTATTGGATTCTCATTTGTACAATGGGAATCTTGTTCAAATATTCCCCGTTGGTTGGCTGCATTCCCAGTTGGTTGAAAACCGACCAAGTGGGAATGTCACATAGTCGATACTATGAAATTGGTAATCGATACTTGGCCTAAACAGTGCCAATTTGAGTAAAACAGCTTGTCATCAAGTGCATGTATAAACAAACTGGGATATTCTCTAAACCATGTTTGCGTTTTGCGCACAAATTAAAGCAATAATTTTTGCTTTTTTGGATTCACTAATTTTATTTGTTTTCGAGCTTATATTTGCTTCCAATTAAATATAAACGTATAATACACAAACAGTTGTCAGCTATCACTTAGCAAACCCTGTTAAAAAAGAATGCGGCAACCAATTGGATGTATAGTGGAATCACCTACATTCCCGACTTGCTGTTAATGAAGAATGCAGCCTAGTGGAATCAGGGCATTAATAAACATATGTATTTGTATTCTTCAATTCTAGCCAACCCGTACTGCCATGGTATTGATCTGTAAGGTGAATTTGCATAGTCTTTTGAGTGGTTTCGGTTATGTTCAGCATAATCTCTGGTAATCTCAGCTCTGCCCTTTAAATGATACCATTGCTTTTTGCATTTGCAGCCGCCTTTTTTTTAATAACCTCCAAAAAAAAGTAAGACATTGGTTATACACAAACACGAAAGTAACGTACGTTGGTTGCAAATCATTACTTAAAATTCAGTTATTTTACTCGACAAGTCAACAAAACACAGCTGCATTTCCGATTTATTAAGAGAAATTTATTGGCCTACCGCCAATATATGTGCATTTTTCAACACTTGTTGTTACGGTCGTAAATTCTTTGCATTACGGTACGGGCGCTGTACGGGGTATCTGCGTTTAACATCAAATGTTATTTGTACATTGTGTAAACAAGAACTAAATTTTAAAATTAACAGGGAAAGAAAAATATATTTGAGCTTTTTCGACCGGGATATTTATATTTGTATATTAATTTTTTCTAAATAGAAAATCACAATTTTTACGCAATGAGTTTTTATTAATTTCCAATTGTTCGACTTCTGCTAATTAAATACTGTTGCTGTTAACAAACAACTTAACAAATTCAGTTATGCTCGAAATTTATTCTCGAACACACTCGTTGGAGCTCTCTGACCTACACTGCGTTCGTTTTTAAACACACATATTTCATAGAAAGGGGAATCCTTTGTTATTGCAATCAGTGTTGCCAAATGAAAGAAACTCAAAAATAATTTCAACTTAGGGAGCATTCAAGTATTACGTAACGCATTTAAGGGGGGGAGGGTTTCGTAAAACGTTAAGATGCGCTACAGTGGCGGGAGGGGGTCGTTTTTACAAGAAGTTACGTAAAATTTTTCTTTTTTTTACAAATGGTCACTTGAGTGTTACGTAACGTTTAGAGAGGGGGAGGGGGGGGTACAGAAAAACGTTACGGTGCGTTACAAGGGGGGAGGGGGAGTCTAAAATCTTCAAAAATTGCGTTACGTAATACTTGAATGCTCCCTCATGTTTGTATGTATTCGGTAAACAAGTCTTACAGTGAACGCAAATACCATATGCGTTGTATGTATTTATTTACGTGTGCATAATTGAATTTTGCCAACTCAAAATACTCATTTCGATTTGCAGTCGAACTGACTTTCGTACTTGCACCCTACTTTGTCTTGTTTTGGCATATCGATTGCCATATAAAGCTATTCACGTATTCTAAAATGCAAAACGGTTGTAACAGTTTACTAAGATGTTAATTAATGTAGGTTGTGTGACAACTTGATTCACATGAAATGTGCTGGCTTCACTGCCAAAATCAGGGAATTTTTAGTTGCTGATACAGGCCTTAAATAATAAGGGAAATGTTCTATTCTCCGACACTATTCAAAGGTAGGACACTCCCCCTATTTAAGCGAGTTTTGATGCCAGCGCGCTCTAATTACTATCATTGATAGCTCTCAGTGAGGGATTTCTGTATAAGTGGTCTATAGGTGTTTATAACCTGTTTTGGTCAATCCTGAGACAAAAATTAAAATACCGATGCTCCGATGTAAACTTTTTAATTTTTCAAGCGTTTGTAATCGTATTATTTCAAGATTCCGCAAAAGTAAATAAATTTTTCTCATTCGTTATTTCATTCTCTTTCATATTCTGCAATGAAACAAGTTTTTTTCAATACTTTCAGTTTAATATTCAAAAATGTCAAAACCGTGCTTTCGATGTTCCACAAGTGAACACGACTAATTGTAATCAACGATAGTGTCATCTTTGAAATGAGCCCGCAACGAAAAGAAGCAAAATATAAACTTTTAGTTGATTTTTATGGTTAATTGAAAAAATAATTTCATAATAAATGGTTTAGGTGGAAAAAAAAAACTCATGTGATTTTTATATATCTCACGCCATTTTAAATAGGTATGCGAGCAATGCTGAGCATGCGATACATCAATCGATACATCGATGCATCTATTGCGATACTGATTATTACGAGCACGAATAATTAGTAAAATAATAATTTCGTTTGATTTTCATTGTTTAACTGAATAAAAAACAAAAACTTACATAAAAACAATGATTTGGCATTTCATTTTATTTTTTTGGGTGGATTTTCACAAGATAAGGGGGGTGTCCATCATAGGGACACATTTTAAAAAAGCGTTATTTTGACTCTTTTCATGAATCAAATGTGTATAACGCCTTGGATGGACGTTCAATGGAACAAGCTTTCCAACGATACCAACAGTTAAGCTTTACGTGCATACTTTAAAGTTTTATGTCAAAAAAAAACGACACTGTGTCCGAACATTTCCCTTATATTGAGTCCTCCAAAGAGGTGGAGAAGGAAGGTTTTAGGGCTATGCATTATGATTTTAAATATCTGCATGCATCATTTAAAGAGCTGAAGTCTTATTTCAAAAATGGCAAGATGAAGACCAAAAATCCGAATCGTGAAAAGACTTCGGGTTCTTAACCGCACACTGTCTCACTTGCCCTCCAAGCCACTTTTGGCGGCTAGCATTTACCCCCCAACGGGTCCAATTGCTAGCTGTCATAACTTTCTGATCAAAAAAAGGTAGATATTCAAAACTAAAGCTAAAAAAGCTAGTTAGTCACACTGATACCAGTTGACTCATACAAAAACAAGCTATATTTTGAAGATCCTATGTAATACTTAAGCTTTGTTTGGCTCGCCGGCCAGAAGTTTCACTAAAAACCTAACCCTCGTTTATTCCATACCGGTTAATGATTCTATGCATGAGCCCTCCGGTTCGACAGCTTGTGTGCCTAATAACCAGGGCCGTATCAATTATGCGGGGCCCCCGCGCCAAGGGGCCCGCAACGTGCGTATGCAATAATCTTTACCCTTTATAAGGGCCCCCGCTAAGGCACGCTACGCTTCTGCTAATAATCCTACTGTAGGTACAGCTGGCGCTCACAAGGGTCTTGTTGTGGTGCCTCTAAGTAATTTTATTTTCGATACTTCATCGGATGATGTTAATGCCTATATTAAAAGTAAAATTGATTCCCCACTTTTTGTTGTTGATAAGTTTAAATTAAAGCATGCCCGAAGCACATCTTCTTTCAAGTTGAGTGTTCTGCCAGAACTATTGTCGACTATTTGTTCTGAAAAGTTTTGGCCGCCGCAGCTTGTCGTGAAGGAGTATGTTAATCGGAGAAGTCATAATAAAAATGGTATTAGGATCAGTAGTGCACCGTCTGTTAGCCACCCTGTTGCCTCCACCTTGGTGGCAAAAAACTATCAGAAGTAATAAGCTTTTCCCATTAATATGTAAAAGGCCTAAACACTAAAATAGCTAAATTATATGTTAACAGTTTATCCTTAAACTCACAAATAGTCGCACTCACAGATTATTCCGTTTTGCCAAATGACTATAACTTGTCGCATCTGTGATCGCACCTTCGGGAAGGGGGCCGATGTTCTCATTGATGTTGACTCTTATAGTTCCTCTGAACAGATTTAGTCTCATTATATTCCGGACATAAAGTTCTTATATGTTAAAATATTATTTATGACCTTCTTCAGCATACGAATTATTCTCACCTTTATTCTTGTAGTTATATAGAAACCGCCGTTGCAATTTTTTATAAGGCTTGAATTCGCTATTGGATATTTGTGTTTCCCTCATTTGTTCTACAAGAAATATTCAACCACCTTGGTTCACGAGGAAACTACCAAAATTAAACAACGCGAAGACAAGATCAAAGGAAAATATAAAAAAAAAAAAAAAATAGGGATATACAAAAGATTTATTTTCGTTTATAATAGCTAATAGCTAATAGTCTAATTTTATTTATCTTGCAGATTAATTTTTCCCGTGATCCTAAACAGTTTTATAAATTCTTTAACTCAAAACATAAATCCCGATAATACGAAAGCAAGTTCCGATCAGGCGGTGGCCGATTTATTTGCTGAGTACTTTCGATCAGTATACTAATCGAATTTTTATTGTTGCAGTCATTCATTTTCAAGTTCACTCCGGTTCTTCTTGCGGCTGTTTGGCGAGTTTCAAGAGTACGTTATTAATTTGTCCCTTAAGTTCTACAGGCCACCATGGGGATTTGTATCTCTTTTTCTTTCGGAACAGTCTGTATGATTTGTGAAAGGTTTGCACCAGACTTTTATTGAGTGTCTCCAGAGATCGCTCCAATCTTTCTGTTGAAGATATTTCAGGTAGCCTTGTTGGGTTTTCTAAAACCTCTTTTTTAAACATTTCCCAGTCCTTGTTCCGCGTTTTTTTGTATACATTCTTTTGGATTGTGTACTCGAATGTCTCTCGGAATTGAATATAAATATGGTTTGCGAAGGAGTGTCTACTCAGTTGACTCAAACGTCGAATGGCATATATTTCCCAGTTTCTATTGAGTGTACGCTTCTAAGTGACCTTACATCTATCAAACCCGGCTACTTGCCTGGTCCAGATGGATTTACAGGTTGTATACTCAGATACTGTGCGGATATACTTAGTAAACCGTTTACTTTTCGGTTGACTCAACTGTGTTTCCAGATGTATGGAAGGAATCCTTTGTTATTCCACTTCATACAAATTCTTCTAAGTCTAACGCTAAAAATTATATTATTATCAAACTATTTCAAAGCCTGACAGAATCGGCATATTTGATCTATTGAACCGATGGCGATTTTTGAATGCGCAGAATATTTGATTAGTGGGAGTACTTGAACGCAAGACGAAAAAAAAGACGTACGTGTTACAGCGCAACTTGTTTGGTGTCTCTCTCGATCCTGTGCTCGAGATCTGGATACATTTCTTTCACGCGCCGCTTTTGATCTTGTTTACTTGACTCCCGCGTGCGACTTTCTGTTGGGTTTGATTTGTTGAAATGAGGGCTTTCTCAGCACGTTTACGTCGTGCCTCATTGCTACAAGCATAGGTGTTAAATTTTCTTGTTGGCATTTTGCTGATATAACACAATACAATTAAAACCGTCAACTGTATTTGTCCGTTAGAGCGGCCGGGAGTCACCGGTGTTCAGCAGCGGAGGGGGTCTTTATGCAGGCCTTCTTGGTGCCAAGCATGCCTGAGGCGTTTTTTCTCCTTACCACAGTTGTCTTTCCCTTTTGGCTAGGCTGCACAGTGGGCGAAATGGCCATTCTAGCGCGTCGAAATTAATATCTTCCAAAGTAAATAAGTGCCCATTTACACGCTGAAGTTTTTTCATTAATTTTTTATTCATTTCGTTTTGAAAGTTCTTCGGAATTCATGTCGCATTTACACGCTGAAGTTTTTCACTGAAATTTTTCCTTTGAAAATGCAACTCTGGTTTAAATTTATGGTATTATTTGTTAACATATAATTGATTTAAGAAGTAACAAGTAAATAAAATGGATTCAGTGAACATTAATATTACTAATTTCTTAACCAAAACAATGTATTTACTATCGGCGCTAATATTTGTTTGTGCGATATTTCGTATCGATAACTTTATTATTCACATCAAACACTGTGCAACTCTGTGTTTACATGCAATCGGAATAAGGCAAAGCAAAATGAGAAAAATAAATCATTGCTACAAAAAGGCCTGTACGCAGACGCCTGTACAGCTCCCGTACAGCAAAAACTTCATATAAAAAAAATGGTCTCGTACAGCTTCAGTACAGTACTTACATTTTAGGTCTGCAGTTCTGTTAGCTACTGCTGGTACGGTAGTGTTGAACAATGAAAATGTTAAAATGTTATGTTAAAATGCTACGGGCAGTAAATAGCTTTCAGCAGCTATTTACGGTTGTAAAAAATGCAACAACATGTCGGGCAAGAGCCGGCTTATACATTTTTCGGATAATATTAACAAAGTTGACCTAATTCAGGCTCCAATAGAGCCATACTTATTGTTTTGGCAGTCAATGCTGCGCAAGAAGTAATGTAAAAAAATATATTATTTAATTAATAAGATACAATTTAAGTAATATATAAACTGGATTGTACTGCCACTGATCTATTGCAGGATATAGATCATTAAGGTGAATTTTCCTTGAGTCTTTTGAGTCGTTTCAGTTATGTTTAGCATAATCTTTGGTAATCTCAGCTCTGCCCATCAAATATGGGTTCACTAAAATGCAACCCCCAGAAGCAGGGTGTTAGCTGTACTCAAACACAAAAGTAGCGCGCGAATCATTATTTTGAAATCAAGTGTACAAAACAAAGTTGCATTTCCGATTTATTTACAAAAAACAATTAGCCTACCGCCACAATATGTGAATTTTTCAACACTTGTTGTTACAGTCGTAAAACTCATGTGTACGGTACGGGAGCTGTACGGGGCTCATGCGTACAGGCCTAAAGTCATGAAGCATTTCTTGCAGCTGTTACCCCTCTGCACCCTTTGCCTACAAACGAATGCTTCAGAAGCAAAAACTTCATCGTGTAAAAATGGGTCTTACAGATTAGCATAGCGGACTTCTTTAATAAGAGAATGAACTGACGAATAATGAACGTTGGTAAAATATAAGTGCTATTTTGGATATGTAGTTCAATATTATATTTGTTATAATTGCATATTTTGATAAGCATAAGTTGGTGCTTAGCTTACAATTGAGAATATGCTAATAATAGTTTAATGACATATTGTCTTCCAATATTATTTACGAGTCGATTGACAAACTAAACTTGTTAGACCCCATTTACACGCTGAAGTTTTTTCCTGAATTTTTTTTTCATTCCGTTTTGAAAATTCTTCGGAATTCAGGTCGCATTTACACGCTGAAGTTTTTCAGTGAAATTTTTCCTTTGATGCAACTCTGGTTTAAATTTTTAATAATCGATAAACATACATCTTTGCCATCGATTGTATTATTTGTTAACATATAATTGATTTAAGAAGTAACAAGTAAATAAAATGGATTCAGTGAACATTACTATTAATAATTTCTTAACCAATACAATGTATTTACTACTGGCGCTAATATTTGTTTGTGCGATATTTCGTATCGAAAACTTTATTATTCACATCAAACACTGTGCAACTCTGTGTTTACATTCTATCGGAATAAGGCAAAGCAAAATTAGAAAAAAAATTCGCGACTTAAGGTCCGTTTCCAGTACAATAAAAAATTGCTGGCAGGAATTTGTGATATATTTTGGAAGCGTGGGCACAAGATTTTATAGTGTGACCATAGTCCACTAATTTGTGGTAAAAATATGGCATTTTGCCTTATATAGCTTAAGAGATACATGGTCACACTGAGGCATCAAATTTAAAAAGTAAACAAACCCACAAACACAAAATAAAAAAAAAAAGATGAATAGTGCGAATATGCTTATTCCGTTGTTGGTATCATATGTTGTTGCAGTACCAATACTTTTAAACCCGTTTTTCAGTTTTCCTTTCCATTATTATTTATAACTTGTCGTTTTATAAATGTTGGTTGCTGGCCTGGGCACAAAAAGATATATGATTTGGTATTTCCTGCGCCCAGCGCCAGTGTGTACATATTAAATACATCGATACTATCGATAAGCAGTTTAGTATTTTTGCTACGTTACTGGATACCTAGAACACACGCAGCCAAAAAAAAAACAATTCCTGCTGCGACGATTTTGTATGAAAAATTTTTTTTTCGCTGTACTGGATACGGACCTTAAAGGTCCGTTTCCAGTACAATAAAAAATTGCTGGCAGGAATTTGTGATATATTTTGGAAGCGTGGGCACAAGATTTTATAGTGTGACCATAGTCCACTAATTTGTGGTAAAAATATGGCATTTTGCCTTATATAGCTTAAGAGATACATGGTCACACTGAGGCATCAAATTTAAAACCCAAAAACACAAAATAAAAAAGAAAAGATGAATAGTGCGAATATGCTTATTCCGTTGTTGGTATCATATGTTGTTGCAGTACCAATACTTTTAAACCCGTTTTTCAGTTTTCCTTTCCATTATTATTTATAACTTGTCGTTTTATAAATGTTGGTTGCTGGCCTGGGCACAAAAAGATATATGATTTGGTATTTCCTGCGCCCAGCGCCAGTGTGTACATATTAAATACATCGATACTATCGATAAGCAGTTTAGTATTTTTGCTACGTTACTGGATACCTAGAACACACGCAGCCAAAAAAAAAACAATTCCTGCTGCGACGATTTTGTATGAAAAATTTTTTTTTCGCTGTACTGGATACGGACCTTTAAAGCAAAAGATTATGAAGGATATAAGGCATAAGTCGAGATAGCTCGACAAAGAGATACTCTGACTAGACAAAACTTTCAGCTATCGAATGTAATGCTGTATACTCTGACCAGACCAAATTTTTAGTTGCCGAATAAAATGCCTTAAACAGAAAGGTCATACAGGCTTCGTTAAATCTATTTTTGTACGGGTATCGCGTACTACTGCAACGTTGTAGCTTATTTATTGAAAAACATACATATATTTATTTGCCTACAATTCTGGCTTGTGAATTTAAGTGCAGAAGTTATTAAAAATTGTGTTGTCAAATGCGCAGTAGCATGAAATTTTGTTTTATTTTATTTTTTTATCTTTATTGTTTAAGGATTGTAAATTGGTATGGATATGTTCATATGTTTGTGCTAAAATAAGCTCACAAGCAGGGTCGCCGAGAATCGAACCGGGCCCCGGTACAGCTGCGCCCGGGGTCCCCACATATGTATACATACATATATATGTATATGATAAGAGTTTAATCCATTGCAAATATATGAACTCAACTATTCGAATCATTTTTATTAAAGATGAATACATATAAATTAACTTATGGTATCGTTAAACTCAGATCAATTGTATACTATGGTCATTTAATTTGGTAAAGGTAACTACACCCATAACACTAAATCAAAATTTCATTATTTTCCCAACTTCAATCGAACTCCTATTTTCTTAGGAAAAAATATCCTTTCCGCAGCCGGGTCCCTAAGATCCTGCAGTCCCCGTGGCCCTTGCCAGGAACCCCCCCCCCACTCGACGGGCCTGCACACACATTAATAAGAACTTAAATTTAAGTTAAAGTTACTATAAGCTTAAGTGCATGTGCAAAAACCACAGAAGTCTTAAGCACAACCGCTCGAGTATGCATGCGACGTTTTACAGCAAGTACAGTACGAATGCCTGATTTTACAAAAATTTTTGTATTAACATATGTATGTATGTATGTACATTTACTTGGCAATTCGAACGTATAAGAATGTATGTATGTATATCACGTTGCATATACATATGTATGTACATACCTGCATCTCATGTATAAGTGTTTATATATTCACACATTGATTATATTTGCAACTTTCGTATGTTTGTATATTTATACTATGTATTTGAAGTCATACACTAATTGTTGCTCAAGATAAAATATTTTATTTTTACAAACGTTTACTTCTTGCTTCTGTCAAAATCGGTGAATGTAATTATTTTTACTTAGTAAAGAAAAGTAAAGAATTCTTGTTTTTTGGGTACATACATACATATGTATGTGCATACATACATACATATGTCCACGCATTGGTTTTACACTTAATAGCCAAGTAAGGACAAAGTCTTAACATACAAATGTTTATGTATACATATGTATGTATGTACATATATTCTGATATGTTTTTGCGCTTGAGCCTGTGTGTAAATGTACAAACATACATATGTTTATCGGCAGAAGTTCAAAGCTAGTTTAATTTTTTTTAAAGCTAAAATTTTACCGACATTTTCACTTGAACAAAATTGTCTTAAAATGACTAACAAAATGCAATATGAAACACTCTGCGCGGTAAAATGTGAAAGTTGACTGAAAGGAATCGCGTGGGCTTAATAGCTTTACATTAAACGAAAATTTAAAGCTAGCGATAGTAGCTTTTAAAGCTTTAAGTCCTCGAATATAAACTGTGAGCAGCTTCAACACACAGGCGGAACTAGAATTTTTCAATATTTGCATGTACGTTAGAGATTCATCACCTTGCTACAAAAATAATTCATGAACAAATATACGTACATATGTATGTATGTATATGAATGAAGGTATACTCAAACATATTTATGTAAGTTGTTGATAACATATATGTATACACATAAACATGTACATACGTAAATTTATATATATGCATGTATTACTCGCATCCCGCCAGTATTGGCAACTAGTTCAGTACTAGTTTAGAACTAGTTGCAAAGTGGAAATGACTAGTTCTCGCTCGATTGCTTTTCAATGCTAACAACTGTTTACTTTTACATGGGGATGTCCTAGGAGGGCAACTAGTTCTGCTTAGCATTACCTTGAAATAGTTCTGAACTAGTTCTATTGGGACAAAATTAGAACTAGTTGCCAACTGACTACTTTTGGACAAAATTAGAACTAGTTGCCAACTGACTACTTTGGGACAAAATTAGAACTAGTTGCCAACTGACTACTTTGGGTCAAAACTAGAACTAGTTGCAGATTGACTACTTTAATAACAATATTGCAATTCATTTTAGTTTTGACTCAAAATAATAAGTTGTGCACTATTTTATTGGGCTGACAATAAATAAGAATATAGGTAAAAAATAAAAAAAAATATTTTTCATTTCAACAACATTTTTTTATTCACAAAAAATTTTATTTTATTTTAAACATACATATTTACACATCTGGTGAAGTTGGAAAATTTTTTTTGCCAACGCATATATTTTTAAAAAACCTCTCAGCTCTTCTTCAGGAGTTTTGTCCCCCTCAGGTAATGAAGCTGAAAGATATAAAAATTTATTGTTTTTTATACAATAAGTATAGATTCATTGGGTCTATAAACTATTACCTAATAGCACATTGTAAAAATTAGTATGCTCTTTTAATGCCCTTTTCCCGTGAGTGCCAGAAACGTTGTATGCTTGTATTATGTTGTTCCTTTTTGTTGCTGACTCCTTTGTTGTTGTTAAACTTTTTATGTGGTCATTTAAAACTTTTTTGTTGATTTGTTTGTAGAACTCTTGTATTTTTATACACTTGTTTTTAATTGTATTTATATATAATTTTTTTGATGTAATTGTTTTAAGATTTCAAAGCACAAAACTTTATAATGCACAGCACAGCGTGATCACAATTGCACTAAAACTGGCAAAAATTAGCCAAGCATACAACGCATAACACAGAAATAAAATTCAACCGGTAAATATTAAAGAAGACAAAGGGATAACAAACAGTTAAAGCATATAATTTGTTGTTGTGCTGCAGCTTGCAAATGTGCTCTCTAACTCTTTTCCTCGCGCTTTGTCTCTCTCCATTCGCTAAGGCAAAGCAAAGCAATTGCTCTCTGAAATGGTTTTCAGCAAAGAGAGCAAGAGAGCACTCAACGCATAAAGATTGTGAAAACGTTTTACAACTGACTACCCACCGCATTACTTTAGAACTAGTTGCAAAATAGTTAGTTGAGAACTAGTTGAGAACTAGTTGCAAAATAACTAGTTGAGAACTAGTTGCAAAATAACTAGTTGAAAACTAGTTGAGTTTTGGAACTGACTACAAAGTGAACTGGCGGGATATATTAACTACACACATATACATATTTTTATTTGTGTATCACACATCACTCGTACATATGTATGTGTGAATGGAATACCCTCTAGTATTGAGAACTAGCCCAGGAACATCTCAGAACTTGTTGCCAAACAAGCAGTTACTGGTTCTCGCTCGATTGCTTTTCAAAGCTAAACATTGCTAACATAATTCTACAGCACTGCCACACTGATTTTTTAAATTAAAAAAAGTTGAGAGTAAATGCATATATTCCTTAATTTAATTTAAGTAAAGTTTATTTAAGTTAAGTTAATTTAAGTCGAGAGTAAACAGCGCTTAACACGGCGATGTCCTTCGAGAGCTGTCACTCCGCCCAGCATTTCCTTGCGACTAGGTAAAATCTAGCTATACTTGAGTCAAAATTATAAATACTTGCAAACTGACACATTGAAGTTATAAAAACCCAGTATTGCAACTAATTTCATACGTTGATTTGGTTTTTTGAGTAAAAAAAAAACAGTATTTCAACTACTTGTCAAAATTAAATCAGTTCTGCAACTAGTTCCAATTTTGACTCTTATAGAACTAGCTTTACATTATTTCATTCAAAATTAATAGAAATCAATCTACTGTTAATATAAACTAATTATGCATATCGTTGTGCAGGTAGTACCCTTATCTGATTTTCAGGATTTTCGTTCTTGAAGCTCAATTATTAATTTACTGTTATGTATTAAAAAATGAAAAATACTTATTTGTGATAAAGTATAACTTAACATGTGCAAAAGCACATACATACACTGCAAACTGGCTAATCCGACATTTCTTTTGCACGAACTTGTCAAATTGTCCAGTTTTCCGAATTATAGAGGTGAAATAAATGGCCTCTATAGTCCGACAATTTAATAAAAAAAACATAGTGGCGCATAGTTAATTTTGGCTATGCCAAGACTATGATACCCTTCACACAGCCAAATCAATGCTCCCCCCTCTTATGTTTCTGTGCAGTTGTTGGTAATTTTTCGCTAATATTTTTACTCTTGAGCGTCATTTACTTGTTCGTGTGCAACAACAACAATTTGACATGTAGGTACTTGAAAGTGCACGACAGAGACAACAATTGATAGTACGATATGGTAAATTTGTATGGTGGCTATGTCGTAGAATGCTCCAATCGAAATGAAATTTCATAGTGAACAAACCCGACATGATCTAAGCAATCTGTGAAAGTTTCATCAAGATCGGTTCAGCAGTTTGGCCGGAAAACGTGTTGATATCGTAAATTTGTATGGTGGCTATGGCGTAGAATGCTCCGATCGGGATGAAATTTCATAGTGAACAAACCCGACATGATCTAAGCAATCTGTGAAAGTTTCATCAAGATCGGTTCAGCAGTTTGGCCGGAAATCGTGTTGATATGGTAAATTTATATGGTGGCTATATCGTAGAATGCTCCGATCGGGATGAAATTTCATAGTGAACAAACCCGACATGATCTAAGCAATCTGTGAAAGTTTCATCAAGATCGGTTCAGCAGTTTGGCCGGAAATCGTGTTGAAACAGACAGACGGACAGACGGACGGACGGACGGAAATCAATTCCTGAGCTCGTCCTGATCATTTTGATATATAGTTTATGGGGTCTCCCATCATTCCTTTAAGGCGTTACAGATTCATGACAAACTCAATATACCCTGTTTCACATGTGAAGGGTATAAAAAATTTTTAATCCGACAAAAATTAGAAGAAATACAAACGTCATTACACATGTGTGTGTAGAATGATTTAAGAAATTAATATAAAAGCGGGAAAAATTTTCGGATCATAGAGCGGTTGCCGGATTAGCGAAGTCGGAAAAAATTAAAAATTGTTTGATTGTAGAGATGCCATATCCAAAGACTTATCTAAAGACTGTGCATTATGTAAAAAAGCTCTCTCTTACAAAAAGACCCCATTTACACGCTGAAGTTTTTTCATGAAGTTTTTTTTCATTCTGTTTTAAAACTTCTTCGGAATTCAGGTCGCATTTACACGCTGAAATTTTTCAGTGAAATTTTTCCTTTGAAAATGCAACTCTGGTTTAAATTTATGGTCGATAAACACCAGTTCAATTAATTCTTTCGTCCAAAAAATTTCTATTAATAATTTATAGAACACAACAATATATTTACTATTTGCGCTAATATTTGCTTGTGCGATATTTCGTATTAATAACTTTATTTTTCACATTAAACACTGTGCAACTCTGTGTTTACGTTCTATCGGAATAAGGCAAAGCAAAATTAGAAGAAAAATTCTGGACTTAACAAGTAGTGAATTTTTGCTTGAAATTTTTACCCTACTCCCCTTGCCTACAAACAAAAGATTCAGAGAGAAAATTCATGAAAAAACTTCAGCGTTTAAATGGGGTCTATGACACTAGACACAAATTATGCCATCGCATTTTATGCAGCGATGCACACAAATTTCGAAAGTGTATTCAGTAATGAACTTTTCGCTGTCATTTGCCGACACAGAAAAAACCAAAATATGAAAAATAGCAAAATTCTAGACAAGCGGCCCAGCAAAAAGGGAAACACACGCACAAATACAGTGACAAATTTTTACCGTTCTTGGTTGCCGCTGGCCTGCCGTTTGTCGTACACTTAACGGGTCGCTGTGTGCAAAGGCAACTGAAACAAAAACACTATCGCGCTCCCTCACACTCATTGCACAGATTATTTCTGAGAGCGGAACCCTGAGATGAAACAACTGTAAACCCTTTTCTTAACAATTCATCAACAATTCATCAACAACATCTTGATATTCCACGGTCTTTGCTCTAGCTCAAAGCTTGTAAAAGGTGGGGAAAGGGGGGGCTGGGGGCAGATTGGGTGGGCGTGGCATCAAAATTTTTGATGCAAATCTTTGTGGATTGTCCATTTCTATCTACATACCAAATTTGGTGACTCTTGCTCAAAGTTTGTAAAAGCTGGGGAAAGTGGGGCTGAGGGCGGATTGGGTGGGTGTGGCATCCAAATTTTTGATGCAGATCTTTGTGGCATGTCAATTGCTATCTTCATACCAAATTTGGTGACTCTAGCTCAAAGGTTGTAAGAGTGGGGAAATGGGGGGCTGGGGGCGGTATGGGTGGGTGTGGCATCCAAATTTTTGATGCAGATCTTTGTGGAATGTCAATTGCTATCTTCTTACCAAATTTGGCGGTTCTAGCTCAAAGTTTGTAGAAGTGGGGAAAGGGGGGGCTGGGGGCGGTATGGGTGGGTGTGGCATCCAAATTTTTGATGCAGATCTTTGTGGAATGTCAATTGCTATCTTCATACCAAATTTGGTGGTTCTAGCTCAAAGTTTGTAAAAGCTGGGGAAAGGGGGGGGCTGGGGGTGGTATGGGTGTTTGTGGCATCCAAATTTTTGCTGCAGATATTTGTGGGATGTCAACTGCTATCTTCATACCAAATTTGGTGACTCTAGCTCGAAGTTTGTAAAAAGTGGTGAAAGGGGGGCGGAATGGGTGGGTTTGGCTCTAAAACGCAAGAACAGATTTTCGGGGGTCGTTGCCAGCCATCTTCCTACCAAATTTGGTGGCTCTAGCTCCACAACTCTGGAAGATACACGTATTCCCGTTTTTGACGAAGCG
The DNA here is from genome assembly GCA_018904305.1 of Scaptomyza montana. Classification (NCBI taxonomy): domain Eukaryota; kingdom Metazoa; phylum Arthropoda; class Insecta; order Diptera; family Drosophilidae; genus Scaptomyza; species Scaptomyza montana. The sequence goes on along the minus strand of JAEIGR010000147.1, from coordinate 35,716 downwards.
TTGGGGCGGATGGGGGCGGCTAAGGCAGTATTGGTGGGCGTGGCATCCAAACTTTTGATGCAGTTTTTTGGGGGATGCTAGTAGCTATCTTCTCACCAAATTTGGTAGTTCTAGCTGTAAGGATGTGCGAAATATGTGGACTTATCGTTTTGGAGTTATCGAATTTATCGATTTGCCAGCCCCCCAGTTATCGTAGAACCCCCATATTGACGCTTTAATTTACTATCCCATAGATAAAGAGAATTGGAAAGTTTCAAGTCTCTAGCTTGAAGGGTGTGGAAAAAGTTGCGAACACACAGACGGACAGACGGACGGACACCATGACGGACATTGCACAAACTCAATATACTCTTGACCTTCGGTAACGAGTATAAAAACAAGTGCCGCATAGTTAACTTTGGCTATGCCAAGACTATGAAACCCTTCACACATGGATTAATTTTTTTTTATACCCTTAACCCATAAAATGGGTAAATAAGGGTATAATGGTTTTGTGCAAAAGTATGTAACAGGCAGAAGGAAGCATCTCCGACCCCATAAAGTATATATATTCTTGATCAGCATCAACAGCCGAGTCGATATAGCCATGTCCGTCTGTCCGTCTGTCTGTCCGTCTGTATGAACGCGTGGATCTCAGAGACTACAAGAGCTAGAGACTTCAGATTTGGGATATAAGTTCTCCTATACCATGAGCAGAACAAGTTTGCTTCAAATTATCGATCTGGTTTCCGATATACACATGTGATCGATAACAAAAAATATCGAATTTGGAAAATGTAAAAATGAGGGTTGAAAGAATGGGTAACGATAGATCTTTTCTGAAAATTTCGTCAAAATCGGTTAAGAAACACCGGAGATATCGAATTTAATCGATTGAAGTTAAGTCAGTATACCAAAGTCTTATATAAATTTAACTTATTTTTTGGAACTGGGTTCAGGGTATCTTCTAGTCGGGCTCTCCCAACTAGAGCCTTCTTACTGGTTTTTTTATTGTTCGTGTGCGACAGCAACAACAACATTTTGACAATTTCTTGCGTTATACCACTTTTGAAGCAAATGAGCTATATGTAGGTACTTGAAAGTGCACGACAGCAACAACAATTGATAGTACGATATGGTCAATTTGTATGGTGGCTATGGCGTAGAATGCTCCGATCGGGATGAAATTTCATAGTGAACAAACCCGACATGATCTAAGCAATCTGTGAAAGTTTCATCAAGATCGGTTCAGCAGTTTGGCCGGAAATCGTGTTGATATGGTAAATTTATATGGTGGCTATATCGTAGAATGCTCCGATCGGGATGAAATTTCATAGTGAACAAACCCGACATGATCTAAGCAATCTGTGAAAGTTTCATCAAGATCGGTTCAGCAGTTTGGCCGGAAATCGTGTTGAAACAGACAGACGGACAGACGGACGGACGGACGGAAATCAATTCCTGAGCTCGTCCTGATCATTTTGATATATAGTTTATGGGGTCTCCCATCATTCCTTTAAGGCGTTACAGATTCATGACAAACTCAATATACCCTGTTTCACATGTGAAGGGTATAAAAAATTTTTAATCCGACAAAAATTAGAAGAAATACAAACGTCATTACACATGTGTGTGTAGAATGATTTAAGAAATTAATATAAAAGCGGGAAAAATTTTCGGATCATAGAGCGGTTGCCGGATTAGCGAAGTCGGAAAAAATTAAAAATTGTTTGATTGTAGAGATGCCATATCCAAAGACTTATCTAAAGACTGTGCATTATGTAAAAAAGCTCTCTCTAACAAAAAGACCCCATTTACACGCTGAAGTTTTTTCATGAAGTTTTTTTTCATTCTGTTTTAAAACTTCTTCGGAATTCAGGTCGCATTTACACGCTGAAATTTTTCAGTGAAATTTTTCCTTTGAAAATGCAACTCTGGTTTAAATTTATGGTCGATAAACACCAGTTCAATTAATTCTTTCGTCCAAAACATTTCTATTAATAATTTATAAAACACAACAATATATTTACTATTTGCGCTAATATTTGCTTGTGCGATATTTCGTATTAATAACTTTATTTTTCACATTAAACACTGTGCAACTCTGTGTTTACGTTCTATCGGAATAAGGCAAAGCAAAATTAGAAGAAAAATTCTGGACTTAACAAGTAGTGAATTTTTGCTTGAAATTTTTACCCTACTCCCCTTGCCTACAAACAAAAGATTCAGAGAGAAAATTCATGAAAAAACTTCAGCGTTTAAATGGGGTCTATGACACTAGACACAAATTATGCCATCGCATTTTATGCAGCGATGCACACAAATTTCGAAAGTGTATTCAGTAATGAACTTTTCGCTGTCATAAAAAAACAAAATTAAAACCTAGACAAGCGGCCCAGCAAAAAGGGAAACACACGCACAAATACAGTGACAAATTTTTACCGTTCTTGGTTGCCGCTGGCCTGCCGTTTGTCGTACACTTAACGGGTCGCTGTGTGCAAAGGCAACTGAAACAAAAACACTATCGCGCTCCCTCACACTCATTGCACAGATTATTTCTGAGAGCGGAACCCTGAGATGAAACAACTGTAAACCCTTTTCTTAACAATTCATCAACAATTCATCAACAACATCTTGATATTCCACGGTCTTTGCTCTAGCTCAAAGCTTGTAAAAGGGGGGGAAAGGGGGGGGCTGGGGGCAGATTGGGTGGGCGTGGCATCAAAATTTTTGATGCAAATCTTTGTGGATTGTCCATTTCTATCTACATACCAAATTTGGTGACTCTTGCTCAAAGTTTGTAAAAGCTGGGGAAAGTGGGGCTGAGGGCGGATTGGGTGGGTGTGGCATCCAAATTTTTGATGCAGATCTTTGTGGCATGTCAATTGCTATCTTCATACCAAATTTGGTGACTCTAGCTCAAAGGTTGTAAGAGTGGGGAAATGGGGGGCTGGGGGCGGTATGGGTGGGTGTGGCATCCAAATTTTTGATGCAGATCTTTGTGGAATGTCAATTGCTATCTTCATACCAAATTTGGTGGTTCTAGCTCAAAGTTTGTAAAAGCTGGGGAAAGGGGGGGCTGGGGGTGGTATGGGTGTTTGTGGCATCCAAATTTTTGCTGCAGATATTTGTGGGATGTCAACTGCTATCTTCATACCAAATTTGGTGACTCTAGCTCGAAGTTTGTAAAAAGTGGTGAAAGGGGGGCGGAATGGGTGGGTTTGGCTCTAAAACGCAAGAACAGATTTTCGGGGGTCGTTGCCAGCCATCTTCCTACCAAATTTGGTGGCTCTAGCTCCACAACTCTGGAAGATACACGTATTCCCGTTTTTGACGAAGCGTTGGGGCGGATGGGGGCGGCTAAGGCAGTATTGGTGGGCGTGGCATCCAAACTTTTGATGCAGTTTTTTGGGGGATGCTAGTAGCTATCTTCTCACCAAATTTGGTAGTTCTAGCTGTAAGGATGTGCGAAATATGTGGACTTATCGTTTTGGAGTTATCGAATTTATCGATTTGCCAGCCCCCCAGTTATCGTAGAACCCCCATATTGACGCTTTAATTTACTATCCCATAGATAAAGAGAATTGGAAAGTTTCAAGTCTCTAGCTTGAAGGGTGTGGAAAAAAGTTGCGAACACACAGACGGACAGACGGACGGACACCATGACGGACATTGCACAAACTCAATATACTCTTGACCTTCGGTAACGAGTATAAAAACAAGTGCCGCATAGTTAACTTTGGCTATGCCAAGACTATGAAACCCTTCACACATGGATTAATTTTTTTTTATACCCTTAACCCATAAAATGGGTAAATAAGGGTATAATGGTTTTGTGCAAAAGTATGTAACAGGCAGAAGGAAGCATCTCCGACCCCATAAAGTATATATATTCTTGATCAGCATCAACAGCCGAGTCGATATAGCCATGTCCGTCTGTCCGTCTGTCTGTCCGTCTGTATGAACGCGTGGATCTCAGAGACTACAAGAGCTAGAGACTTCAGATTTGGGATATAAGTTCTCCTATACCATGAGCAGAACAAGTTTGCTTCAAATTATCGATCTGGTTTCCGATATACACATGTGATCGATAACAAAAAATATCGAATTTGGAAAATGTAAAAATGAGGGTTGAAAGAATGGGTAACGATAGATCTTTTCTGAAAATTTCGTCAAAATCGGTTAAGAAACACCGGAGATATCGAATTTAATCGATTGAAGTTAAGTCAGTATACCAAAGTCTTATATAAATTTAACTTATTTTTTGGAACTGGGTTCAGGGTATCTTCTAGTCGGGCTCTCCCGACTAGAGCCTTCTTACTGGTTTTTTTATTGTTCGTGTGCGACAGCAACAACAACATTTTGACAATTTCTTGCGTTATACCACTTTTGAAGCAAATGAGCTATATGTAGGTACTTGAAAGTGCACGACAGCAACAACAATTGATAGTACGATATGGTCAATTTGTATGGTGGCTATGGCGTAGAATGCTCCGATCGGGATGAAATTTCATAGTGAACAAACCCGACATGATCTAAGCAATCTGTGAAAGTTTCATCAAGATCGGTTCAGCAGTTTGGCCGGAAATCGTGTTGATATGGTAAATTTATATGGTGGCTATATCGTAGAATGCTCCGATCGGGATGAAATTTCATAGTGAACAAACCCGACATGATCTAAGCAATCTGTGAAAGTTTCATCAAGATCGGTTCAGCAGTTTGGCCGGAAATCGTGTTGAAACAGACAGACGGACAGACGGACGGACGGACGGAAATCAATTCCTGAGCTCGTCCTGATCATTTTGATATATAGTTTATGGGGTCTCCCATCATTCCTTTAAGGCGTTACAGATTCATGACAAACTCAATATACCCTGTTTCACATGTGAAGGGTATAAAAAATTTTTAATCCGACAAAAATTAGAAGAAATACAAACGTCATTACACATGTGTGTGTAGAATGATTTAAGAAATTAATATAAAAGCGGGAAAAATTTTCGGATCATAGAGCGGTTGCCGGATTAGCGAAGTCGGAAAAAAATTAAAAATTGTTTGATTGTAGAGATGCCATATCCAAAGACTTATCTAAAGACTGTGCATTATGTAAAAAAGCTCTCTCTAACAAAAAGACCCCATTTACACGCTGAAGTTTTTTCATGAAGTTTTTTTTCATTCTGTTTTAAAACTTCTTCGGAATTCAGGTCGCATTTACACGCTGAAATTTTTCAGTGAAATTTTTCCTTTGAAAATGCAACTCTGGTTTAAATTTATGGTCGATAAACACCAGTTCAATTAATTCTTTCGTCCAAAACATTTCTATTAATAATTTATAAAACACAACAATATATTTACTATTTGCGCTAATATTTGCTTGTGCGATATTTCGTATTAATAACTTTATTTTTCACATTAAACACTGTGCAACTCTGTGTTTACGTTCTATCGGAATAAGGCAAAGCTAAATTAGAAGAAAAATTCTGGACTTAACAAGTAGTGAATTTTTGCTTGAAATTTTTACCCTACTCCCCTTGCCTACAAACAAAAGATTCAGAGAGAAAATTCATGAAAAAACTTCAGCGTTTAAATGGGGTCTATGACACTAGACACAAATTATGCCATCGCATTTTATGCAGCGATGCACACAAATTTCGAAAGTGTAGTCAGTAATGAACTTTTCGCTGTCAAATTGCCGACACAGAAAAACAAAAAGAAAATAGAAAATCAAAGCCCAGCAATAAGGGAAACACACGCACAAATACAGTGACAAATTTTTACCGTTCTTGGTTGCCGCTGGCCTGCCGTTTGTCGTACACTTAACGGGTCGCTGTGTGCAAAGGCAACTGAAACAAAAACACTATCGCGCTCCCTCACACTCATTGCACAGATTATTTCTGAGAGCGGAACCCTGAGATGAAACAACTGTAAACCCTTTTCTTAACAATTCATCAACAATTCATCAACAACATCTTGATATTCCACGGTCTTTGCTCTAGCTCAAAGCTTGTAAAAGGTGGGGAAAGGGGGGCTGGGGGCAGATTGGGTGGGCGTGGCATCAAAATTTTTGATGCAAATCTTTGTGGATTGTCCATTTCTATCTACATACCAAATTTGGTGACTCTTGCTCAAAGTTTGTAAAAGCTGGGGAAAGTGGGGCTGAGGGCGGATTGGGTGGGTGTGGCATCCAAATTTTTGATGCAGATCTTTGTGGCATGTCAATTGCTATCTTCATACCAAATTTGGTGACTCTAGCTCAAAGGTTGTAAGAGTGGGGAAATGGGGGGCTGGGGGCGGTATGGGTGGGTGTGGCATCCAAATTTTTGATGCAGATCTTTGTGGAATGTCAATTGCTATCTTTTTACCAAATTTGGCGGTTCTAGCTCAAAGTTTGTAGAAGTGGGGAAAGGGGGGGCTGGGGGCGGTATGGGTGGGTGTGGCATCCAAATTTTTGATGCAGATCTTTGTGGAATGTCAATTGCTATCTTCATACCAAATTTGGTGGTTCTAGCTCAAAGTTTGTAAAAGCTGGGGAAAGGGGGGCTGGGGGTGGTATGGGTGTTTGTGGCATCCAAATTTTTGCTGCAGATATTTGTGGGATGTCAACTGCTATCTTCATACCAAATTTGGTGACTCTAGCTCGAAGTTTGTAAAAAGTGGTGAAAGGGGGCGGAATGGGTGGGTTTGGCTCTAAAACGCAAGAACAGATTTTCGGGGGTCGTTGCCAGCCATCTTCCTACCAAATTTGGTGGCTCTAGCTCCACAACTCTGGAAGATACACGTATTCCCGTTTTTGACGAAGCGTTGGGGCGGATGGGGGGGCTAAGGCAGTATTGGTGGGCGTGGCATCCAAACTTTTGATGCAGTTTTTTGGGGGGATGCTAGTAGCTATCTTCTCACCAAATTTGGTAGTTCTAGCTGTAAGGATGTGCGAAATATGTGGACTTATCGTTTTGGAGTTATCGAATTTATCGATTTGCCAGCCCCCCAGTTATCGTAGAACCCCCATATTGACGCTTTAATTTACTATCCCATAGATAAAGAGAATTGGAAAGTTTCAAGTCTCTAGCTTGAAGGGTGTGGAAAAAAGTTGCGAACACACAGACGGACAGACGGACGGACACCATGACGGACATTGCACAAACTCAATATACTCTTGACCTTCGGTAACGAGTATAAAAACAAGTGCCGCATAGTTAACTTTGGCTATGCCAAGACTATGAAACCCTTCACACATGGATTAATTTTTTTATACCCTTAACCCATAAAATGGGTAAATAAGGGTATAATGGTTTTGTGCAAAAGTATGTAACAGGCAGAAGGAAGCATCTCCGACCCCATAAAGTATATATATTCTTGATCAGCATCAACAGCCGAGTCGATATAGCCATGTCCGTCTGTCCGTCTGTCTGTCCGTCTGTATGAACGCGTGGATCTCAGAGACTACAAGAGCTAGAGACTTCAGATTTGGGATATAAGTTCTCCTATACCATGAGCAGAACAAGTTTGCTTCAAATTATCGATCTGGTTTCCGATATACACATGTGATCGATAACAAAAATATCGAATTTGGAAAATGTAAAAATGAGGGTTGAAAGAATGGGTAACGATAGATCTTTTCTGAAAATTTCGTCAAAATCGGTTAAGAAACACCGGAGATATCGAATTTAATCGATTGAAGTTAAGTCAGTATACCAAAGTCTTATATAAATTTAACTTATTTTTTGGAACTGGGTTCAGGGTATCTTCTAGTCGGGCTCTCCCAACTAGAGCCTTCTTACTGGTTTTTTTTATTGTTCGTGTGCGACAGCAACAACAACATTTTGACAATTTCTTGCGTTATACCACTTTTGAAGCAAATGAGCTATATGTAGGTACTTGAAAGTGCACGACAGCAACAACAATTGATAGTACGATATGGTCAATTTGTATGGTGGCTATGGCGTAGAATGCCCGATCGGGATGAAATTTCATAGTGAACAAACCCGACATGATCTAAGCAATCTGTGAAAGTTTCATCAAGATCGGTTCAGCAGTTTGGCCGGAAATCGTGTTGATATGGTAAATTTATATGGTGGCTATATCGTAGAATGCTCCGATCGGGATGAAATTTCATAGTGAACAAACCCGACATGATCTAAGCAATCTGTGAAAGTTTCATCAAGATCGGTTCAGCAGTTTGGCCGGAAATCGTGTTGAAACAGATAGACGGACGGACGGACGGAAATCAATTCCTGAGCTCGTCCTGATCATTTTGATATATAGTTTATGGGGTCTCCCATCATTCCTTTAAGGCGTTACAGATTCATGACAAACTCAATATACCCTGTTTCACATGTGAAGGGTATAAAAAATTTTAATCCGACAAAAATTAGAAGAAATACAAACGTCATTACACATGTGTGTGTAGAATGATTTAAGAAATTAATATAAAAGCGGGAAAAATTTTCGGATCATAGAGCGGTTGCCGGATTAGCGAAGTCGGAAAAAATTAAAAATTGTTTGATTGTAGAGATGCCATATCCAAAGACTTATCTAAAGACTGTGCATTATGTAAAAAAGCTCTCTCTTACAAAAAGACCCCATTTACACGCTGAAGTTTTTTCATGAAGTTTTTTTTCATTCTGTTTTAAAACTTCTTCGGAATTCAGGTCGCATTTACACGCTGAAATTTTTCAGTGAAATTTTTCCTTTGAAAATGCAACTCTGGTTTAAATTTATGGTCGATAAACACCAGTTCAATTAATTCTTTCGTCCAAAACATTTCTATTAATAATTTATAAAACACAACAATATATTTACCATTTGCGCTAATATTTGCTTGTGCGATATTTCGTATTAATAACTTTATTTTTCACATTAAACACTGTGCAACTCTGTGTTTACGTTCTATCGGAATAAGGCAAAGCAAAATTAGAAGAAAAATTCTGGACTTAACAAGTAGTGAATTTTTGCTTGAAATTTTTACCCTACTCCCCTTGCCTACAAACAAAAGATTCAGAGAGAAAATTCATGAAAAAACTTCAGCGTTTAAATGGGGTCTATGACACTAGACACAAATAATGCCATCGCATTTTATGCAGCGATGCACACAAATTTCGAAAGTGTATTCAGTAATGAACTTTTCGCTGTCAAATTCTAGACAAGCGGCCCAGCAATAAGGGAAACACACGCACAAATACAGTGACAAATTTTTACCGTTCTTGGTTGCCGCTGGCCTGCCGTTTGTCGTACACTTAACGGGTCGCTGTGTGCAAAGGCAACTGAAACAAAAACACTATCGCGCTCCCTCACACTCATTGCACAGATTATTTCTGAGAGCGGAACCCTGAGATGAAACAACTGTAAACCCTTTTCTTAACAATTCATCAACAATTCATCAACAACATCTTGATATTCCACGGTCTTTGCTCTAGCTCAAAGCTTGTAAAAGGTGGGGAAAGGGGGGCTGGGGGCAGATTGGGTGGGCGTGGCATCAAAATTTTTGATGCAAATCTTTGTGGATTGTCCATTTCTATCTACATACCAAATTTGGTGACTCTTGCTCAAAGTTTGTAAAAGCTGGGGAAAGTGGGGCTGAGGGCGGATTGGGTGGGTGTGGCATCCAAATTTTTGATGCAGATCTTTGTGGCATGTCAATTGCTATCTTCATACCAAATTTGGTGACTCTAGCTCAAAGGTTGTAAGAGTGGGGAAATGGGGGCTGGGGGCGGTATGGGTGGGTGTGGCATCCAAATTTTTGATGCAGATCTTTGTGGAATGTCAATTGCTATCTTCTTACCAAATTTGGTGGTTCTAGCTCAAAGTTTGTAGAAGTGGGGAAAGGGGGGCTGGGGGCGGTATGGGTGGGTGTGGCATCCAAATTTTTGATGCAGATCTTTGTGGAATGTCAATTGCTATCTTCATACCAAATTTGGTGGTTCTAGCTCAAAGTTTGTAAAAGCTGGGGAAAGGGGGGCTGGGGTGGTATGGGTGTTTGTGGCATCCAAATTTTTGCTGCAGATATTTGTGGGATGTCAACTGCTATCTTCATACCAAATTTGGTGACTCTAGCTCGAAGTTTGTAAAAAGTGGTGAAAGGGGGCGGAATGGGTGGGTTTGGCTCTAAAACGCAAGAACAGATTTTCGGGGGTCGTTGCCAGCCATCTTCCTACCAAATTTGGTGGCTCTAGCTCCACAACTCTGGAAGATACACGTATTCCCGTTTTTGACGAAGCGTTGGGGCGGATGGGGGCGGCTAGGGCAGTATTGGTGGGCGTGGCATCCAAACTTTTGATGCAGTTTTTTGGGGGATGCTAGTAGCTATCTTCTCACCAAATTTGGTAGTTCTAGCTGTAAGGATGTGCGAAATATGTGGACTTATCGTTTTGGAGTTATCGAATTTATCGATTTGCCAGACCCCCAGTTATCGTAGAACCCCCATATTGACGCTTTAATTTACTATCCCATAGATAAAGAGAATTGGAAAGTTTCAAGTCTCTAGCTTGAAGGGTGTGGAAAAAAGTTGCGAACACACAGACGGACAGACGGACGGACACCATGACGGACATTGCACAAACTCAATATACTCTTGACCTTCGGTAACGAGTATAAAAACAAGTGCCGCATAGTTAACTTTGGCTATGCCAAGACTATGAAACCCTTCACACATGGATTAATTTTTTTTTTATACCCTTAACCCATAAAATGGGTAAATAAGGGTATAATGGTTTTGTGCAAAAGTATGTAACAGGCAGAAGGAAGCATCTCCGACCCCATAAAGTATATATATTCTTGATCAGCATCAACAGCCGAGTCGATATAGCCATGTCCGTCTGTCCGTCTGTCTGTCCGTCTGTATGAACGCGTGGATCTCAGAGACTACAAGAGCTAGAGACTTCAGATTTGGGATATAAGTTCTCCTATACCATGAGCAGAACAAGTTTGCTTCAAATTATCGATCTGGTTTCCGATATACACATGTGATCGATAACAAAAAATATCGAATTTGGAAAATGTAAAAATGAGGGTTGAAAGAATGGGTAACGATAGATCTTTTCTGAAAATTTCGTCAAAATCGGTTAAGAAACACCGGAGATATCGAATTTAATCGATTGAAGTTAAGTCAGTATACCAAAGTCTTATATAAATTTAACTTATTTTTTGGAACTGGGTTCAGGGTATCTTCTAGTCGGGCTCTCCCAACTAGAGCCTTCTTACTGGTTTTTTTATTGTTCGTGTGCGACAGCAACAACAACATTTTGACAATTTCTTGCGTTATACCACTTTTTGAAGCAAATGAGCTATATGTAGGTACTTGAAAGTGCACGACAGCAACAACAATTGATAGTACGATATGGTCAATTTGTATGGTGGCTATGTCGTAGAATGCTCCGATCGGGATGAAATTTCATAGTGAACAAACCCGACATGATCTAAGCAATCTGTGAAAGTTTCATCAAGATCGGTTCAGCAGTTTGGCCGGAAATCGTGTTGATATGGTAAATTTATATGGTGGCTATATCGTAGAATGCTCCGATCGGATGAAATTTCATAGTGAACAAACCCGACATGATCTAAGCAATCTGTGAAAGTTTCATCAAGATCGGTTCAGCAGTTTGGCCGGAAATCGTGTTGAAACAGACAGACGGACAGACGGACGGACGGACGGAAATCAATTCCTGAGCTCGTCCTGATCATTTTGATATATAGTTTATGGGGTCTCCCATCATTCCTTTAAGGCGTTACAGAATTCATGACAAACTCAATATACCCTGTTTCACATGTGAAGGGTATAAAAATTTTTAATCCGACAAAAATTAGAAGAAATACAAACGTCATTACACATGTGTGTGTAGAATGATTTAAGAAATTAATATAAAAGCGGAAAAATTTTCGGATCATAGAGCGGTTGCCGGATTAGCGAAGTCGGAAAAATTAAAAATTGTTTGATTGTAGAGATGCCATATCCAAAGACTTATCTAAAGACTGTGCATTATATAAAAAACGCTCTCTAACAAAAAGACCCCATTTACACGCTGAAGTTTTTTCATGAAGTTTTTTTCATTCTGTTTTTTAAAACTTCTTGGAATTCAGGTCGCATTTACACGCTGAAATTTTTCAGTGAAATTTTTCCTTTGAAAATGCAACTCTGGTTTAAATTTATGGTCGATAAACACCAGTTCAATTAATTCTCGTCCAAAACATTTCTATTAATAATTTATAAAACACAACAATATATTTACTATTTGCGCTAATATTTGCTTGTAAGGATATTTCGTATTAATAACTTTATTTTTCACATTAAACACTGTGCAACTCTGTGTTTACGTTCTATCGGAATAAGGCAAAGCAAGAAAATTAGAAGAAAAATTCTGGACTTAACAAGTAGTGAATTTTTGCTTGGAAATTTTTACCCTACTCCCCTTGCCTACAAACAAAAGATTCAGAGAGAAAATTCATGAAAAAACTCAGCGTCTAAATGGGGTCTATGACACTGACACAAATTATGCCATCGCATTTTATGCAGCCGATGCACTAAATTTCGAAAGTGTATTCAGTAATGAACTTTTCGCTGTCAAATTCTAGACAAGCGGCCCAGCAATAAGGGAAACACACGCACAAATACAGTGACAAATTTTTTTACCGTTCTTGGTTGCCGCTGGCCTGCCGTTTGTCGTACACTAACGGGTCGCTGAGTGCAAAAGCAACTGAAACAAAAACACTATCGCGCTCCCCTCATTGCACAGATTATTTCTTAGAGAGCGGAACCCTGAGAGATAAAACAACTAAACCCTTTTCTTAACAATTCATCAACAATGCATCAACAACATCTGATATTCCACGGTCTTTGCTCTAGCTCAAAGCTTGGTAAAAGGTGGGAAAGGGGGGCTGGGGGCAGATTGGGTGGGCGTGGCATCAAAATTTTTGATGCAAATCTTTGTGGATTGTCCATTTCTATCTACATACCAAATTTGGTGACTCTTGCTCAAAGTTTGTAAAAGCTGGGGAAAGTGGGGCTGAGGGCGGATTGGGTGGGTGTGGCATCCAAATTTTTGATGCAGATCTTTTGTGGCATGTCAATTACAATCTTCATACCAAATTTGGTGACTCTAGCTCAAAGGTTGTAAGAGTGGGGAAATGGGGGGCTGGGGGCGGTATGGGTGGGTGTGGCATCCAAATTTTTGATGCAGATCTTTGTGAATGTCAATTGCTATCTTCTTTTAAATTTGGCGGTTCTAGCTCAAAGTTTGTAGAAGTGGGGAAAGGGGGCTGAGGCAGTAGAAGGTGGGTGTGGCATCCAAATTTTTGATGCAGATCCTTGTGGAATGTCAATTAGCTATCTTCATACCAAATTTGGTGGTTCTAGCTCAAAGTTTGTAAAAGCTGGGGAAAGGGGGCTGGGGGGTGGTATGGTGTTTGTGGCATCCAAATTTTTGCTGCAGATATTGGGGATGTCAACTGCTATCTTCATACCAAATTTGGTGACTCTAGCTCGAAGTTTGTAAAAAGTGGTGAAAGGGGGCGGAATGGGTGGGTTTGGCTCTAAAACGCAAGAACAGATTTTCGGGGGTCGTTGCTAGCCATCTTCCTACCAAATTTGGTGGCTCTAGCTCCACAACTCTGGAAGATACACGTATTCCCGTTTTTGACGAAGCGTTGGGGCGGATGGGGGCGGCTAAGGCAGTATTGGTGGGCGTGGCATCCAAACTTTTGATGCAGTTTTGGGATGCTAGTAGCTATCTTCTCACCAAATTTGGTAGTTCTAGCTGTAAGGATGTGCGAAATATGTGGACTTGTCGTTTTGGAGTTATCGAATTTATCGATTTGCCAGCCCCCCAGTTATCGTAGAACCCCCATATTGACGCTGCAAATTACTATCCCATAGATAAAGAAAAGTGGAAAGTTTCAAGTCTCTAGCTTGAAGGGTGTGGAAAAAATGTTGCAAACACACAGACGGACAGGCGGACGGGCACCACGGCGGACATTGTAAACTCAATATACTCTTGACCTTCGGTAACGAGTATAAAAACAAGTGCCGCATAGTTAACTGGCATATGCCAAGACTATGAAACCCTTCACACATGGATTCATTTTTTTTTATACCCTTAACCCATAAAATGGGTAAATAAGGGTATAATGGTTTTGTGCAAAAGTATGTAACAGGCAGAAGGAAGCATCTCTGACCCCATAAAGTATATATATTCTTGATCAGCATCAACAGCCGAGTCGATATAGCCATGTCCGTCTGTCCGTCTGTCTGTCCGTCTGTATGAACGCGTGGATCTCAGAGACTACAAGAGCTAGAGACTTCAGATTTGGGACATAAGTTCTCCTATACATGAGCAGAACAAGTTTGCTTTTCAAATTATCGATCTGGTTTCCGATATACATGTGATCGATAACAAAAAATATCGAATTTGGAAAATGAAAAATGAGGGTTGAAAGAATGGGTAACGATAGATCTTTCCTGAAAATTTCGTCAAAATCGGTTAAGAAACACCGGAGGATATCGAATTTAATCGATTGAAGTTAAGTCAGTATACCAAAGTCTTATAAATTTAACTTATTTTTGGAACTGGGTTCAGGGTATCTTCTAGTCGGGCTCTCCCAACTAGAGCCTTCTTACTGGTTTTTTTATTGTTCATGTGCGACAGCAACAACAACATTTTGACAATTTCTTGCGTTATACCACTTTTAGGAAACAAATGAGCTATATGTGGCACTTGAAAGTGCACGACAGCAACAACAATTGATAGTACGATACGGTCAATTTGTATGGTGGCTATGGTGTAGAATGCTCGATCGGGGATGAAATTTCATAGGAACAAACCCGACATGATCTAAGCAATCTGTGAAAGTTTCCAGATCGGTTCAGCAGTTTGGCCGGAAATCGTGTTGATATGGTAAATTTATATGGTGGCTAATATCGAGAATTTGATCGGGATGAAATTTCATAGTGAACAAACCCGACATGATCTAAGCAATCTGTGAAAGTTTCATCAAGATCGGTTCAGCAGTTTGGCCGGAAATCGTGTTGAAACAGACAGACGGACAGACGGACGGACAGACGGAAATCAACCTCTTTGTCCTTATACAAGTTCTCCCATCATTCCCTTAAGGCGTTACAGATTCATGACAAACTCAATATACCCTGTTTCACATGTGAAGGGTATAAAAAATTTTAATCCGACAAAAATTAGAAGAAATACAAACGTCATTACACACGTGTGTGTAGAATGATTTAAGAAATTAATATAAAAGGGGAAAATTTTCGGATCATAGAGCGGTTGCCGGATTAGCGAAGTCGGAAATAATTAAAAAATTGTTTGATTGTAGAGATGCCATATCCAAAGACTTATCTAAAGACTGTGCATTATGTAAAAAGCCTCTCTAACAAAAAGACCCCATTTACACGCTGAAGTTTTTTCATGAAGTTTTTTTTCATTCTGTTTTAAAACTTCTTCGAATTCAGGTCGCATTTACACGCTGAAATTTTTCAGTGAAATTTTTCCTTTGAAAATGCAACTCTGGTTTAAATTTATGGTCGATAAACACCAGTTCAATTAATTCTTTCGTCCAAAACATTTCTATTAATAATTTATAAAAACACAACAATATATTTACTATTTGCGCTAATATTTGCTTGTGCGATATTTCCTAATAACTTTATTTTTCACATTAAACACTGTGCAACTCTGTGTTTACGTTCTATCGGAATAAGGCAAAGCTAAATTAGAAAAAAAATTCTGGACTTAATAAGTAGTGAATTTTTGCTTGAAATTTTTACCCTACTCCCCTTGCCTACAAACAAAAGATTCAGAGAGAAAATTCATGAAAAAACTTCAGCGTTTAAATGGGGTCTATGACACTAGACACAAATTATGCCATCGCATTTTATGCAGCGATGCACACAAATTTCGAATGTGTAGACAAGCGGCCCAGCAATAAGGGAAACACACGCACAAATACAGTGACAAATTTTTACCGTTCTTGGTTGCCGCTGGCCTGCCGTTTGTCGTACACTTAACGGGTCGCTGTGTGCAAAGGCAACTGAAACAAAAACACTATCGCGCTCCCCTCACACTCATTGCACAGATTATTTCTGAGAGCGGAACCCTGAGATGAAACAACTGTAAACCCTTTTCTTAACAATTCATCAACAATTCATCAACAACATCTTGATATTCCACGGTCTTTGCTCTAGCTCAAAGCTTGTAAAAGGTGGGGAAAGGGGGGCTGGGGGCAGATTGGGTGGGCGTGGCATCAAAATTTTTGATGCAAATCTTTGTGGATTGTCCATTTCTATCTACATACCAAATTTGGTGACTCTTGCTCAAAGTTTGTAAAAGCTGGGGGAAAGTGGGGGCTGAGGGCGGATTGGGTGGGTGTGGCATCCAAATTTTTGATGCAGATCTTTGTGGCATGTCAATTGCTATCTTCATACCAAATTTGGTGACTCTAGCTCAAAGGTTGTAAGAGTGGGGAAATGGGGGGCTGGGGGCGGTATGGGTGGGTGTGGCATCCAAATTTTTGATGCAGATCTTTGTGGAATGTCAATTGCTATCTTCTTACCAAATTTGGTGGTTCTAGCTCAAAGTTTGTGAAGTGGGGAAGGGGGGGCTGGGGGCGGTATGGGTGGGTGTGGCATCCAAATTTTTGATGCAGATCTTTGTGGAATGTCAATTGCTATCTTCATACCAAATTTGGTGGTTCTAGCTCAAAGTTTGTAAAAGCTGGGGAAAGGGGGGGCTGGGGTGGTATGGGTGTTTGTGGCATCCAAATTTTTGCTGCAGATATTTGTGGGATGTCAACTGCTATCTTCATACCAAATTTGGTGACTCTAGCTCGAAGTTTGTAAAAGTGGTGAAAGGGGGGCGGAATGGGTGGGTTTGGCTCTAAAACGCAAGAACAGATTTTCGGGGTCGTTGCCAGCCATCTTCTTACCAAATTTGGTGGCTCTAGCTCCACAACTCTGGAAGATACACGTATTCCCGTTTTGACGAAGCGTTGGGGCGGATGGGGGCGGCTAAGCATTGGTGGGCGTGGCATCCAAACTTTTGATGCAGTTTTTGGGGATGCTAGTAGCTATCTTCACCAAATTTGGTAGTTCTAGCTGTAAGGAAGGTGCGAAATATGTGGACTTATCGTTTTGGAGTTATCGAATTTATCGATTTGCCAGACCCCCAGTTATCGTAGAACCCCCATATTGACGCTTTAATTTACGATCCCATAGATAAAGAGAATTGGAAAGTTTCAAGTCTCTAGCTTGAAGGGGTGTGGAAAAAGTTGCGAACACACAGACGGACAGACGGACGGACACCATGACGGACATTGCACAAACTCAATATACTCTTGACCCTTTCGGTAACGAGTATAAAAACAAGTGCCGCATAGTTAACTTTGGCTATGCCAAGACTATGAAACCCTTCACACATGGATTAATTTTTTTTATACCCTTAACCCATAAAATGGGTAAATAATGGGATCTCAGAGACTACAAGAGCTAGAGACTTCAGATTTGGGATATAAGTTCTCCTATACCATGAGCAGAACAAGTTTGCTTCAAATTATCGATCTGGTTTCCCGATATACACATGTGATCGATAACAAAAAATATCGAATTTGGAAAATGTAAAAATGAGGGTTGAAAGAATGGTGTATAGATCTTTTCTGAAAATTTCGTCAAAATCGGTTAAGAAACACCGGAGATATCGAATTTAATCGATTGAAGTTAAGTCAGTATACCAAAGTCTTATATAAATTTAACTTATTTTTTGAACACTGCTTTAAACTGTCATTTGCCAGACAGTACTGAACAACCAAATTTATCGTATGCGCAACGCATGGAACATTGCTTTTTGAAAGAAATTGGGCTGCTTTCCGCATATAAAAATCATTATTTATAAAATGGCAAGTGACTGTCAGATAACTTTCATTGGCTCTTGTAGTCCAGCCATCAGTTGTTATAGCGACGTAATCTATCTGATCAAGGATGGGGCGTAATTTTGCTTCATCTCTGCGAACATATTTGGCAAATATACATCGCGCAGTAATTTTCGCGATGGCAGCTGGTAGCGTGGAGTGCTTACCAAATGCCGAAAGCTCTTGTTGTCCACCACAGAATTTGGCCGAAGATCAGTACAGCAAACGCTCGATAACGTGACCTAATTTAAACCAAGGCAGTTCACGTTGTCGAAAGCGTTCACGTTTTCGCATGCCAAAATAGTATAAAATGCATATGTACATATTTACTGGTTTAAATTCACATTTTATTGTATATTTAAAGAAATTTAAGAAAACTTTTAATTAAAAAAATCTGTAGTTTTCATTTATTTATTTATTTATTTGATTAACATCCTAGTGCTACAAGTTCCAAGAAACTTAAATTTAAGGCACTAGTCACTAAAACAAAATTATTAATTAATTAATTAAAAGTAACAAAGCAAAGAAAAGAAAAAGAAGAAAATAGAGAGAAGTAATTTAAATTATTCAAATAATTTAAATTATACAAATAATTTAAATTATACAAAAAAGGAAAGAAGAAAATTGGAAGAACAGTCTTCCACTTAAGCAGATTAGCATTTGTAAGCTTAATTTGAGTGTTTATATATATATATATTAAAATTATTTTAGTTAGATATTATTTTGTAAATGCAGCAGAAGGCTGCTTTTAAATTGTGATGCGTTTCTTATAATCTTTAGGTCGTGTGGTAGGTTGTTCCACAGGCGAAGAGTGTGTATAAAGTACTGGTGTTCAGAGACAGATAATCGATGACGTACAGTTGTTAAATTAGTTGTCCGACGTGAAGTTAAAAAATCAATCTATTATAAAGATAACTTGTTAACTATTATAACTTTGTGTAACAATATTAATGCTCTTAGTTGAATCCAGTTTTTCAAGCTAAGGTTATATATTTTGAATGCATATGGTGTAACATGGTCTCTTCTTCCTAAATTAAACACATAACGCGTAATACTATTGAAGACAACATTGAGCCTGTGCTTACTAGCAGCGTCAGGGTTTGGAAAAATTTCTACTCCATAAAAGAGAGTTTGTATAAGGTAGGTCTTAGCAACAATGAGTTTAATATTAATTGGCAAGAGATGCTGTGTCAGGTATAGAGTTCTTAAGGCTGCATAAGTTCTACCTATAGATTTAATTGAGTTTTCTGATTTTGTAATACTTTAAGCACAACTATCTCCCTTACACGGTGCAGCGAATTCAAATCATTTTGATCCATGCCTTCTTGTTGAAAACTTCAACTTCTTTAATTGATTTAATTTTATCCAGTGACTTTGAGAAGTTTTGGGCCACTGAAAGTTTTTAAAGCAGCGTGGATTTTTCGGCTTTCCAATTACCAAAAGTTTAAGTTTTTGTGATCCTGTTGCGTTTGAGCAACACAAAAACGTGAATCGCTGCTTCTCCGCCTGGATCTCTTTTTTCCAAACTGGACACATACGATTTTTCTGGCAGAAGTTTCCAGAATAAGCCGGACTCATCAGCATTATATAGCTGATCGTTGCACAACCCCATTTCGGCCATTTTAGGCTTTTTTGTTTTTGCCTTTTCCTTCAGCATTAAAGCCCTAACTGGCTAGTTCTTAATTCGCATACGGGTAAACTAATGATAAAGAGCATTCTCCATTTTGGGCAGCTCTGAAGTACGCAATGTCTTTCTTTTTCCAGGTCCAGAAAATTTGTCGTTTACGCATTTTAAAATCATTTCTTTTTTGATTGAATGCCGCAAATTGTTGATTTAGCAACATTATATTTCTTCGCTAAGTACGTCGCACTCGATTCATTTTGTAAAAAAACCGAGTACTTCAGCCTTTTCTTTTAGTGTTAAACACACAGGTGTCTTAGAACTCATTTTTGCGCAGCAAACCTAAGACGAAACGCTCCATGCTAAGCAAAATTACGACTGAAATGATTTGTGCGTTACACGCTACTAAGAATAAAACGCTTAACTTTTTTCGTTATTATTTCATTTTATGTACGAATTACGTAGAGGACGTAGACGTAGTAGACGTAGATGTTGTTGGGATTACTCTTTTATTTTTTATAGGCACCAAAGCAAAGGATAACGGATTGTGATTAACTGTATTTAGAATAGTTGTACACATTGTAGTAAAGTGAAAATTTACGCGATTCGTTAGTCTGCAGTTGACTTTTGTGAATGTTGTAGAGAGAAAAATTAAAAAATTATTTGAGCTCAATGTAAACATTGAAAAGTTTATTGTTCATGTTATGGAGCTTTCTCGCCTAGTTCACGTTTTAAAATAGTCAATGCACAAAAAATTTTGTTCACATTTTGGTGAGTTCACGTTTTAGACGTATCACGTTATCGGTCACTGCACGGTCCAGTGCTGGTTTGGTATGTTTTGCTACATTTTAAACATACGGCGCATTTGCTGTCCGCAGACTTTTTGAAAAAATCCCACACCACATACACGCCATATTTTTTACGTTTACGTGGTGTTTCATCCTCTTCATTTATTTTCTTCGTATTGTAGCCAACTATACACGAAAACGTGTTTATCACATTTGATGAATATGCAAAAGGTGCAGCCTCACAAGTAACGCAACAAAAAGATATAAAATAATATTTACCTTTGCCTTTGTCCTTGTCCTTGAGAAACTTGTCCATTTCCACAGCACTGCCAACACCAAAATCCTAAATTAATAAGCGTATTACATGAGTATTTTAATTTTATTGCTAAAACTAGCAAATTACCTTATCCCTTGTTATACCCTTCACACATGTGAAACAGGGTATATTGAGTTTGTCATGAATCTGTAACGCCTTAACGGAATGATGGGAGACCCCATAAACTGTATATCAAAATGATCAATACGAGCTCAGGAATTGATTTCCGCGTGTCCGTCCGTCCGTCCGTCTGTCCATCTGTCTGTCTATCTGTTTCAACACGATTTTCGGCCAAACTGCTGAACCGATCTTGATGAAACTTTCACAGATTGCTTAGATCATGTCGGGTTTGTTCACTATGATTTCATCCCGATCGGAGCATTTTACGACATAGCCACCATACAAATTGACCATATCGTACTATCAATTGTTGTTGCTGTCGTGCACTTTCAAGTACCTACATATAGCTCATTTGCTTCAAAAGTGGTATAACGCAAGAAATTGTCAAAATGTTGTTGTTGCTGTCGCACACGAACAATAAAAAAAACCAGTAAGAAGGCTCTAGTCGGGAGAGCCCGACTAGAAGATACCCTGAACCCAGTTCCAAAAAATAAGTTAAATTTATATAAGACTTTGGTATACTGACTTAACTTCAATCGATTAAATTCGATATCTCCGGTGTTTCTTAACCGATTTTGACGAAATTTTCAGAAAAGATCTATCGTTACCCATTCTTTCAACCCTCATTTTTACATTTTCCAAATTCGATATTTTTTTGTTATCGATCACATGTGTATATCGGAAACCAGATCGATAATTTGAAGCAAACTTGTTCTGCTCATGGTATAGGAGAACTTATATCCCAAATCTGAAGTCTCTAGCTCTTGTAGTCTCTGAGATCCACGCGTTCATACAGACCGGACAGACAGACGGACAGACGGACATGGCTATATCGACTCGGCTGTTGATGCTGATCAAGAATATATATACTTTATGGGGTCGGAGATGCTTCCTTCTGCCTGTTACATACTTTTGCACAAAACCATTATACCCTTATTTACCCATTTTATGGGTTAAGGGTATAAAAAAAAAATTAATCCATGTGTGAAGGGTTTCATAGTCTTGGCATAGCCAAAGTTAACTATGCGGCACTTGTTTTTATACTCGTTACCGAAGGTCAAGAGTATATTGAGTTTGTGCAATGTCCGTCATGGTGTCCGTCCGTCTGTCCGTCTGTGTGTTCGCAACTTTTTTCCACACCCTTCAAGCTAGAGACTTGAAACTTTCCAATTCTCTTTATCTATGGGATAGTAAATTAAAGCGTCAATATGGGGGTTCTACGATAACTGGGGGGCTGGCAAATCGATAAATTCGATAACTCCAAAACGATAAGTCCACATATTTCGCACATCCTTACAGCTAGAACTACCAAATTTGGTGAGAAGATAGCTACTAGCATCCCCCAAAAAACTGCATCAAAAGTTTGGATGCCACGCCCACCAATACTGCCCTAGCCGCCCCCATCCGCCCCAACGCTTCGTCAAAAACGGGAATACGTGTATCTTCCAGAGTTGTGGAGCTAGAGCCACCAAATTTGGTAGGAAGATGGCTGGCAACGACCCCCGAAAATCTGTTCTTGCGTTTTAGAGCCAAACCCACCCATTCCGCCCCCCTTTCACCACTTTTTACAAACTTCGAGCTAGAGTCACCAAATTTGGTATGAAGATAGCAGTTGACATCCCACAAATATCTGCAGCAAAAATTTGGATGCCACAAACACCCATACCACCCCCAGCCCCCCCCTTTCCCCAGCTTTTACAAACTTTGAGCTAGAACCACCAAATTTGGTATGAAGATAGCAATTGACATTCCACAAAGATCTGCATCAAAAATTTGGATGCCACACCCACCCATACCGCCCCCAGCCCCCCCTTTCCCCACTTCTACAAACTTTGAGCTAGAACCACCAAATTTGGTAAGAAGATAGCAATTGACATTCCACAAAGATCTGCATCAAAAATTTGGATGCCACACCCACCCATACCGCCCCCAGCCCCCCATTTCCCCACTCTTACAACCTTTGAGCTAGAGTCACCAAATTTGGTATGAAGATAGCAATTGACATGCCACAAAGATCTGCATCAAAAATTTGGATGCCACACCCACCCAATCCGCCCTCAGCCCCACTTTCCCCAGCTTTTACAAACTTTGAGCAAGAGTCACCAAATTTGGTATGTAGATAGAAATGGACAATCCACAAAGATTTGCATCAAAAATTTTGATGCCACGCCCACCCAATCTGCCCCCAGCCCCCCCTTTCCCCACCTTTTACAAGCTTTGAGCTAGAGCAAAGACCGTGGAATATCAAGATGTTGTTGATGAATTGTTGATGAATTGTTAAGAAAAGGGTTTACAGTTGTTTCATCTCAGGGTTCCGCTCTCAGAAATAATCTGTGCAATGAGTGTGAGGGAGCGCGATAGTGTTTTTGTTTCAGTTGCCTTTGCACACAGCGACCCGTTAAGTGTACGACAAACGGCAGGCCAGCGGCAACCAAGAACGGTAAAAATTTGTCACTGTATTTGTGCGTGTGTTTCCCTTATTGCTGGGCCGCTTGTCTAGAATTTGACAGCGAAAAGTTCATTACTGAATACACTTTCGAAATTTGTGTGCATCGCTGCATAAAATGCGATGGCATAATTTGTGTCTAGTGTCATAGACCCCATTTAAACGCTGAAGTTTTTTCATGAATTTTCTCTCTGAATCTTTTGTTTGTAGGCAAGGGGAGTAGGGTAAAAATTTCAAGCAAAAATTCACTACTTGTTAAGTCCAGAATTTTTCTTCTAATTTTGCTTTGCCTTATTCCGATAGAACGTAAACACAGAGTTGCACAGTGTTTAATGTGAAAAATAAAGTTATTAATACGAAATATCGCACAAGCAAATATTAGCGCAAATGGTAAATATATTGTTGTGTTTTATAAATTATTAATAGAAATGTTTTGGACGAAAGAATTAATTGAACTGGTGTTTATCGACCATAAATTTAAACCAGAGTTGCATTTTCAAAGGAAAAATTTCACTGAAAAATTTCAGCGTGTAAATGCGACCTGAATTCCGAAGAAGTTTTAAAACAGAATGAAAAAAAACTTCATGAAAAAACTTCAGCGTGTAAATGGGGTCTTTTTGTTAGAGAGAGCTTTTTTACATAATGCACAGTCTTTAGATAAGTCTTTGGATATGGCATCTCTACAATCAAACAATTTTTAATTTTTTCCGACTTCGCTAATCCGGCAACCGCTCTATGATCCGAAAATTTTTCCCGCTTTTATATTAATTTCTTAAATCATTCTACACACACATGTGTAATGACGTTTGTATTTCTTCTAATTTTTGTCGGATTAAAATTTTTTATACCCTTCACATGTGAAACAGGGTATATTGAGTTTGTCATGAATCTGTAACGCCTTAAAGGAATGATGGGAGACCCCATAAACTATATATCAAAATGATCAGGACGAGCTCAGGAATTGATTTCCGTCCGTCCGTCCGTCTGTCCGTCTGTCTGTTTCAACACGATTTCCGGCCAAACTGCTGAACCGATCTTGATGAAACTTTCACAGATTGCTTAGATCATGTCGGGTTTGTTCACTATGAAATTTCATCCCGATCGGAGCATTCTACGATATAGCCACCATATAAATTTACCATATCAACACGATTTCCGGCCAAACTGCTGAACCGATCTTGATGAAACTTTCACAGATTGCTTAGATCATGTCGGGTTTGTTCACTATGAAATTTCATCCCGATCGGAGCATTCTACGCCATAGCCACCATACAAATTGACCATATCGTACTATCAATTGTTGTTGCTGTCGTGCACTTTCAAGTACCTACATATAGCTCATTTGCTTCAAAAGTGGTATAACGCAAGAAATTGTCAAAATGTTGTTGTTGCTGTCGCACACGAACAATAAAAAAAACCAGTAAGAAGGCTCTAGTCGGGAGAGCCCGACTAGAAGATACCCTGAACCCAGTTCCAAAAAATAAGTTAAATTTATATAAGACTTTGGTATACTGACTTAACTTCAATCGATTAAATTCGATATCTCCGGTGTTTCTTAACCGATTTTGACGAAATTTTCAGAAAAGATCTATCGTTACCCATTCTTTCAACCCTCATTTTTACATTTTCCAAATTCGATATTTTTTGTTATCGATCACATGTGTATATCGGAAACCAGATCGATAATTTGAAGCAAACTTGTTCTGCTCATGGTATAGGAGAACTTATATCCCAAATCTGAAGTCTCTAGCTCTTGTAGTCTCTGAGATCCACGCGTTCATACAGACGGACAGACGGACAGACAGACGGACAGACGGACATGGCTATATCGACTCGGCTGTTGATGCTGATCAAGAATATATATACTTTATGGGGTCGGAGATGCTTCCTTCTGCCTGTTACATACTTTTGCACAAAACCATTATACCCTTATTTACCCATTTTATGGGTTAAGGGTATAAAAAAAAAATTAATCCATGTGTGAAGGGTTTCATAGTCTTGGCATAGCCAAAGTTAACTATGCGGCACTTGTTTTTATACTCGTTACCGAAGGTCAAGAGTATATTGAGTTTGTGCAATGTCCGTCATGGTGTCCGTCCGTCTGTCCGTCTGTGTGTTCGCAACTTTTTTCCACACCCTTCAAGCTAGAGACTTGAAACTTTCCAATTCTCTTTATCTATGGGATAGTAAATTAAAGCGTCAATATGGGGGTTCTACGATAACTGGGGGGCTGGCAAATCGATAAATTCGATAACTCCAAAACGATAAGTCCACATATTTCGCACATCCTTACAGCTAGAACTACCAAATTTGGTGAGAAGATAGCTACTAGCATCCCCCAAAAAACTGCATCAAAAGTTTGGATGCCACGCCCACCAATACTGCCCTAGCCGCCCCCATCCGCCCCAACGCTTCGTCAAAAACGGGAATACGTGTATCTTCCAGAGTTGTGGAGCTAGAGCCACCAAATTTGGTAGGAAGATGGCTGGCAACGACCCCCGAAAATCTGTTCTTGCGTTTTAGAGCCAAACCCACCCATTCCGCCCCCCTTTCACCACTTTTTACAAACTTCGAGCTAGAGTCACCAAATTTGGTATGAAGATAGCAGTTGACATCCCACAAATATCTGCAGCAAAAATTTGGATGCCACAAACACCCATACCACCCCCAGCCCCCCTTTCCCCAGCTTTTACAAACTTTGAGCTAGAACCACCAAATTTGGTATGAAGATAGCAATTGACATTCCACAAAGATCTGCATCAAAAATTTGGATGCCACACCCACCCATACCGCCCCCCAGCCCCCCCTTTCCCCACTTCTACAAACTTTGAGCTAGAACCACCAAATTTGGTAAGAAGATAGCAATTGACATTCCACAAAGATCTGCATCAAAAATTTGGATGCCACACCCACCCATACCGCCCCCAGCCCCCCATTTCCCCACTCTTACAACCTTTGAGCTAGAGTCACCAAATTTGGTATGAAGATAGCAATTGACATGCCACAAAGATCTGCATCAAAAATTTGGATGCCACACCCACCCAATCCGCCCTCAGCCCCACTTTCCCCAGCTTTTACAAACTTTGAGCAAGAGTCACCAAATTTGGTATGTAGATAGAAATGGACAATCCACAAAGATTTGCATCAAAAATTTTGATGCCACGCCCACCCAATCTGCCCCCAGCCCCCCTTTCCCCACCTTTTACAAGCTTTGAGCTAGAGCAAAGACCGTGGAATATCAAGATGTTGTTGATGAATTGTTGATGAATTGTTAAGAAAAGGGTTTACAGTTGTTTCATCTCAGGGTTCCGCTCTCAGAAATAATCTGTGCAATGAGTGTGAGGGAGCGCGATAGTGTTTTTGTTTCAGTTGCCTTTGCACACAGCGACCCGTTAAGTGTACGACAAACGGCAGGCCAGCGGCAACCAAGAACGGTAAAAATTTGTCACTGTATTTGTGCGTGTGTTTCCCTTATTGCTGGGCCGCTTGTCTAGAATTTGACAGCGAAAAGTTCATTACTGAATACACTTTCGAAATTTGTGTGCATCGCTGCATAAAATGCGATGGCATAATTTGTGTCTAGTGTCATAGACCCCATTTAAACGCTGAAGTTTTTTCATGAATTTTCTCTCTGAATCTTTTGTTTGTAGGCAAGGGGAGTAGGGTAAAAATTTCAAGCAAAAATTCACTACTTGTTAAGTCCAGAATTTTTCTTCTAATTTAGCTTTGCCTTATTCCGATAGAACGTAAACACAGAGTTGCACAGTGTTTAATGTGAAAAATAAAGTTATTAATACGAAATATCGCACAAGCAAATATTAGCGCAAATAGTAAATATATTGTTGTGTTTTATAAATTATTAATAGAAATGTTTTGGACGAAAGAATTAATTGAACTGGTGTTTATCGACCATAAATTTAAACCAGAGTTGCATTTTCAAAGGAAAAATTTCACTGAAAAATTTCAGCGTGTAAATGCGACCTGAATTCCGAAGAAGTTTTAAAACAGAATGAAAAAAAACTTCATGAAAAAACTTCAGCGTGTAAATGGGGTCTTTTTGTTAGAGAGAGCTTTTTTTACATAATGCACAGTCTTTAGATAAGTCTTTGGATATGGCATCTCTACAATCAAACAATTTTTAATTTTTTTCCGACTTCGCTAATCCGGCAACCGCTCTATGATCCGAAAATTTTTCCCGCTTTTATATTAATTTCTTAAATCATTCTACACACACATGTGTAATGACGTTTGTATTTCTTCTAATTTTTGTCGGATTAAAAATTTTTTATACCCTTCACATGTGAAACAGGGTATATTGAGTTTGTCATGAATCTGTAACGCCTTAAAGGAATGATGGGAGACCCCATAAACTATATATCAAAATGATCAGGACGAGCTCAGGAATTGATTTCCGTCCGTCCGTCCGTCTGTCCGTCTGTCTGTTTCAACACGATTTCCGGCCAAACTGCTGAACCGATCTTGATGAAACTTTCACAGATTGCTTAGATCATGTCGGGTTTGTTCACTATGAAATTTCATCCCGATCGGAGCATTCTACGATATAGCCACCATATAAATTTACCATTTACCGCTCTTGTCCGCTCTTATCAGTCGTTCTTGCAGTTATAACTGCTTACGCGCTCACGCACTCTCGTCTAAGCACTCTTTTGATCTTTACCGTTTTATCGTGCTCTTTGCATTGATACGTTTGAACTTTTACATACCTGCACCCTACCTTTTTTCGTTAAAGCATATTACTTGCATGATGCTTGTCTGTTGCAGTGAAAATTGCAAATTGGTTGGTTCAACCAACCAAGATTTTATTTTGTGTGGTCTATGTGATAGCATCATCCACATGAAATGTGTTGGCTTTACAGCCAAAACGAGGGAATGTCTGCTTGCTGACACAGGCCTTAAATGGTATTGTGGGTCTTGTAAAGAGGCAGTGAAAGAGTCTACGCAATTTATGAGGCAGACTCACGAAGGCTTTAAAAGTATGCATGTTGCTTTTAATAACCTGCAAAAGTCTTTCGAGCTGCTTGAGTCCAATTTCAAAAAAGGCAAAGTGATAACTGAATCCCCGAAGCGTAAAAAGACTTCGGGACCTCATCCAATAACTGCCCCACCTGTCCTGCCCACTAAACCGCTTCTGGTGCCTAGCAATAATCCCCCCATGGGTACTATTGCTAGTTCATTAATTTTATTTAACTCCCCGGCAAGGAATCTTAACAATAACCTTGCCACTAACAATATTATTTGTGATCCTATAAGTGAGTCCTCCGGCCCAACAGCTAGTGTGCCTATTGGTTCTACTGGCGTTACAATTGGGGCACACAAGCCTTTGGTTGTTGTGCCACTTAATAAATTTGTTTTTGTTTCTAGGCTGGCATCCGATACGTCATCGGATGATGTTGCAGCATATGTAAAGAGTCAAATCGATTCCCCACTTATTGTTGTTGAAAAGTTTAAATTTAAACATGCCAGAAGTATATCTTCTTTCAAGTTGGGTGTACCGCCCGAACTTTTTTCGACTATTTGCTCTGAAAAGTTTTGGCCGCCGCAGCTTGTCGTTAAGGAGTATACGAATAGGCGAATCAACAATAATAATGGTATAAGAATCAATAGTACACCGCCTGTTAGCCATCCTGTTGCCTCCACCTCGGCGGCAAAAAACTAACTGAAGTAATTAGCTTGGCCTATCAAAATGTTAGAGGCCTTAACACTAAACTGGCTAAATTATATACTAACAGCTTATCTTTTGATTCTAAAATAGTTGCACTCACTGAAACCTGGTTAAAACCTGATATTTCTGATTATTCCATTTTTCCTCCTAAATATAACTTGTACAGATGCGATCGCAATTCCCGCAAGGGGGGTGGTGTTCTCATTGCTGTTGACTCCTGTATTTCCTCTGAACAGATTCTTTCTCAGCATCTTCCGGACATAGAGTTTTTATGTGTTAAAATATTACTAAACGGCCGTTCACTTTATGTTACTTGCTCTTATATTCCTCCTCAATCTGATATTAACATTTACTCATCCCATCTGAGTGCCCTGCAACTTGTTTCGTCATTTTTGACAGATATGGATAATCTGATAGTGGTTGGTGATTTTAATCTGCCACATGTTGCATGGTCTGTGAATGACACATCTTCGGCGGTGTTACCAGTCACTTCTGATGATTTTATCGATGGCCTACTGGAGTTAGGCCTATCGCAAGTTAACAGGGTGCATAACTGTAGTGGTAGAATGTTGGACTTAATATTTGTTTCTGACTCCGATTGCAGTAATACTAGTAGAATACCCCCTCTAGTGCTTCCGGAAGATACCTACCATCCAACCTTAGAACTATCCATCGAAATTCTTAACCCTAGTTCAGTATCTAATAATACTTTAAAAACACGTTGCTTTCGTAAAACTAACTTTACTAAATTAAATCATCTTCTTCAGCATACTAATTGGTCTCGGCTTTATTCTTGTACTGGTATAGAAACTGCTATTGCCATATTTTATAGGACCTTGAATTCGCTTTTAGATATTTGTGTTCCCCTCACTTGTTCTTCAAGTGATAATAAACCACCTTGGTTTACGAGGGAACTATCGCAATTGAAAAACGCGAAGACAAGAGCATATAAAAAATTTAAAAAATCGGGAACTACCTTAGATTTATCTTCGTATTTAGTAGCAAAATCTAGTTTTCTTTCTGTTAACACATCTTGTTATAATAATTATCTTAATCGTTGTAGACTAAACTTTTCACGTGACCCTAAACAGTTTTATAAATTTGTTAACTCTAAACGTAAGTCTTCTTGCTTGCCATCCTCAGTATACCTAGATGATACAAAAGCAAGTTCTGATCAGGCAGTAGCCGATCTATTTGCTGAGTATTTTCAATCAGTATACTCATCGAATATGTATAGTATTAGTAATTCCTATCCTTTTCAAGTTCAAACGTCAAATTGCATATATGTCCCAGTAATTACTGAGTCTACGCTCCTGAGTGAATTTAACTCTATTAAACCTGGTTACTTGCCTGGTCCTGATGGAGTGCCAGGTTGTATTCTTAGATACTGCGCGGATTCTCTTTGTGCGCCATTAAATAAATTATTTAACTTGTCTGTTGATTCAACCGTGTTCCCTGATATATGGAAGGAATCCTTTATAATTCCACTCCATAAAAATTCTTCAAAATCAAACGTTAAAAATTATAGGGGTATATCTAAGTTGTCTGCCATTCCAAAAGTCTTTGAAAAAATTGTATGTTCTCAACTGCAACACGGATGTAGTTCAATTATATCGCCCTATCAACATGGTTTTGTTAGGCGTAGATCTACTACCACTAACCTTCTTGAATTCACTTCGCTTGTTATCAAAGGGTTTCAGGAAAAAATGCAAACTGACGTTGTTTACACCGATTTTAGTAAGGCATTTGATTCTGTAAGTCATTCTCTGTTGCTTCATAAATTGAATATTATTGGATTTCCATCAAAACTTTTATTGTGGCTTTCGGAGTACTTGTGTGGCCGAACACAAAAGGTTGTTTTTAAATCGTCTGTATCTAAACCTATTTTTGTTACCTCTGGTGTTCCCCAGGGTAGTCACCTTGGTCCTTTGCTATTTAATTTGTTTATTAACGATCTCCCAGCTGTTATTACTAACTCTTTTGTGTATATGTTTGCTGATGATGTGAAGCTATGTTTCACCTATAATGACGCTTCCTGTGTAATTTACTTCAGTCGGATTTGGGTGCTTTGTCAGACTGGTGTCTTACTAACTTACTAAATTTAAATAGTTCAAAATGTAAAGTCATGTCTTTTTGTAGAAGTACCCCTCATACTGCTCACTACTTGCTTGATGCTTCACCACTTGACCGCGTGTTTGAAATTAAAGATTTAGGCATTATTCTTGATCCTAAATTAAAGTTTGACGCTCATATTTCGTATATGGTCAATAAGGCCATTAATGTCCTTGGCTTCATCAAGCGGTGGTCGAAAGAGTTTAATGATCCCTACACCACTAAAACGCTTTATACATCCCTAGTACGTCCCATCCTGGAGTATGGATCTTGTGTGTGGTCCCCACAATACTCGATTCACCAGGATAGAATTGAATCTGTGCAGAAGAAATTTCTTCTATTTGCCCTTAGAAGTTTTAACTGGGTTGCTGGAGTTGACTTACCCCCGTATTCTAGTAGACTCCTTTTAATAAATCTTCCCTCACTGTTAAACCGTAGAACTATGCATGGAGTATTATTTATTACTAACCTACTTAATGGTGAAATCGACTCATCAGTTCTTTTAAGTCGAATTAAATTTAATGTTCCAATTAGATCTTCACGTAACTTTTTACCCCTTAGCCTTGATCGTTGCTTCAGCAACTATTTAATTCATGAACCATTTCGTGTTATATGTTCTGACTATAACAAACTTTATTCTCTTGTCTCCTTGGAAGCCTCAACTCCAGTACTAAAAAGATCGATCCTTTTTGCTTTATCTAATCGTAACCACTAATTACTAATCTAATGCTGGTCTGATTGGGTTTTTCTGGGTTTTTCCCAATCCTCGCAACAAATGTTGGACTACTCAATTTTTTATTGAATTTCCCAGAGCTTTAACGTTAACTTTTAATTATATTTTCAGATTTATATATTATTCTATATTTTACTTAATTTAATTATATTAACTATTTTTAATTTAAATAAATTTGATTCATTTTAATGTCAGCTGCTCTTAGCTGACTATAAATAAATAAATAAATAAATAAATAAATAAATAAATATCAACACGATTTCCGGCCAAACTGCTGAACCGATCTTGATGAAACTTTCACAGATTGCTTAGATCATGTCGGGTTTGTTCACTATGAAATTTCATCCCGATCGGAGCATTCTACGACATAGCCACCATACAAATTGACCATATCGTACTATCAATTGTTGTTGCTGTCGTGCACTTTCAAGTACCTACATATAGCTCATTTGCTTCAAAAGTGGTATAACGCAAGAAATTGTCAAAATGTTGTTGTTGCTGTCGCACACGAACAATAAAAAAAACCAGTAAGAAGGCTCTAGTTGGGAGAGCCCGACTAGAAGATACCCTGAACCCAGTTCCAAAAAATAAGTTAAATTTATATAAGACTTTGGTATACTGACTTAACTTCAATCGATTAAATTCGATATCTCCGGTGTTTCTTAACCGATTTTGACGAAATTTTCAGAAAAGATCTATCGTTACCCATTCTTTCAACCCTCATTTTTACATTTTCCAAATTCGATATTTTTTGTTATCGATCACATGTGTATATCGGAAACCAGATCGATAATTTGAAGCAAACTTGTTCTGCTCATGGTATAGGAGAACTTATATCCCAAATCTGAAGTCTCTAGCTCTTGTAGTCTCTGAGATCCACGCGTTCATACAGACGGACAGACAGACGGACAGACGGACATGGCTATATCGACTCGGCTGTTGATGCTGATCAAGAATATATATACTTTATGGGGTCGGAGATGCTTCCTTCTGCCTGTTACATACTTTTGCACAAAACCATTATACCCTTATTTACCCATTTTATGGGTTAAGGGTATAAAAAAAAATTAATCCATGTGTGAAGGGTTTCATAGTCTTGGCATAGCCAAAGTTAACTATGCGGCACTTGTTTTTATACTCGTTACCGAAGGTCAAGAGTATATTGAGTTTGTGCAATGTCCGTCATGGTGTCCGTCCGTCTGTCCGTCTGTGTGTTCGCAACTTTTTTCCACACCCTTCAAGCTAGAGACTTGAAACTTTCCAATTCTCTTTATCTATGGGATAGTAAATTAAAGCGTCAATATGGGGGTTCTACGATAACTGGGGGGCTGGCAAATCGATAAATTCGATAACTCCAAAACGATAAGTCCACATATTTCGCACATCCTTACAGCTAGAACTACCAAATTTGGTGAGAAGATAGCTACTAGCATCCCCCAAAAAACTGCATCAAAAGTTTGGATGCCACGCCCACCAATACTGCCCTAGCCGCCCCCATCCGCCCCAACGCTTCGTCAAAAACGGGAATACGTGTATCTTCCAGAGTTGTGGAGCTAGAGCCACCAAATTTGGTAGGAAGATGGCTGGCAACGACCCCCGAAAATCTGTTCTTGCGTTTTAGAGCCAAACCCACCCATTCCGCCCCCTTTCACCACTTTTTACAAACTTCGAGCTAGAGTCACCAAATTTGGTATGAAGATAGCAGTTGACATCCCACAAATATCTGCAGCAAAAATTTGGATGCCACAAACACCAATACCACCCCCAGCCCCCCCCTTTCCCCAGCTTTTACAAACTTTGAGCTAGAACCACCAAATTTGGTATGAAGATAGCAATTGACATTCCACAAAGATCTGCATCAAAAATTTGGATGCCACACCCACCCATACCGCCCCCAGCCCCCCCCTTTCCCCACTTCTACAAACTTTGAGCTAGAACCACCAAATTTGGTAAGAAGATAGCAATTGACATTCCACAAAGATCTGCATCAAAAATTTGGATGCCACACCCACCCATACCGCCCCCAGCCCCCCCATTTCCCCACTCTTACAACCTTTGAGCTAGAGTCACCAAATTTGGTATGAAGATAGCAATTGACATGCCACAAAGATCTGCATCAAAAATTTGGATGCCACACCCACCCAATCCGCCCTCAGCCCCACTTTCCCCAGCTTTTACAAACTTTGAGCAAGAGTCACCAAATTTGGTATGTAGATAGAAATGGACAATCCACAAAGATTTGCATCAAAAATTTTGATGCCACGCCCACCCAATCTGCCCCCAGCCCCCCCTTTCCCCACCTTTTACAAGCTTTGAGCTAGAGCAAAGACCGTGGAATATCAAGATGTTGTTGATGAATTGTTGATGAATTGTTAAGAAAAGGGTTTACAGTTGTTTCATCTCAGGGTTCCGCTCTCAGAAATAATCTGTGCAATGAGTGTGAGGGAGCGCGATAGTGTTTTTGTTTCAGTTGCCTTTGCACACAGCGACCCGTTAAGTGTACGACAAACGGCAGGCCAGCGGCAACCAAGAACGGTAAAAATTTGTCACTGTATTTGTGCGTGTGTTTCCCTTATTGCTGGGCCGCTTGTCTAGAATTTGACAGCGAAAAGTTCATTACTGAATACACTTTCGAAATTTGTGTGCATCGCTGCATAAAATGCGATGGCATAATTTGTGTCTAGTGTCATAGACCCCATTTAAACGCTGAAGTTTTTTCATGAATTTTCTCTCTGAATCTTTTGTTTGTAGGCAAGGGGAGTAGGGTAAAAATTTCAAGCAAAAATTCACTACTTGTTAAGTCCAGAATTTTTCTTCTAATTTAGCTTTGCCTTATTCCGATAGAACGTAAACACAGAGTTGCACAGTGTTTAATGTGAAAAATAAAGTTATTAATACGAAATATCGCACAAGCAAATATTAGCGCAAATGGTAAATATATTGTTGTGTTTTATAAATTATTAATAGAAATGTTTTGGACGAAAGAATTAATTGAACTGGTGTTTATCGACCATAAATTTAAACCAGAGTTGCATTTTCAAAGGAAAAATTTCACTGAAAAATTTCAGCGTGTAAATGCGACCTGAATTCCGAAGAAGTTTTAAAACAGAATGAAAAAAACTTCATGAAAAAACTTCAGCGTGTAAATGGGGTCTTTTTTGTTAGAGAGAGCTTTTTTACATAATGCACAGTCTTTAGATAAGTCTTTGGATATGGCATCTCTACAATCAAACAATTTTTAATTTTTTCCGACTTCGCTAATCCGGCAACCGCTCTATGATCCGAAAATTTTTCCCGCTTTTATATTAATTTCTTAAATCATTCTACACACACATGTGTAATGACGTTTGTATTTCTTCTAATTTTTGTCGGATTAAAAATTTTTTATACCCTTCACATGTGAAACAGGGTATATTGAGTTTGTCATGAATCTGTAACGCCTTAAAGGAATGATGGGAGACCCCATAAACTATATATCAAAATGATCAGGACGAGCTCAGGAATTGATTTCCGTCCGTCCGTCCGTCTGTCCGTCTCTGTTTCAACACGATTTCCGGCCAAACTGCTGAACCGATCTTGATGAAACTTTCACAGATTGCTTAGATCATGTCGGGTTTGTTCACTATGAAATTTCATCCCGATCGGAGCATTCTACGATATAGCCACCATATAAATTTACCATATCAACACGATTTCCGGCCAAACTGCTGAACCGATCTTGATGAAACTTTCACAGATTGCTTAGATCATGTCGGGTTTGTTCACTATGAAATTTCATCCCGATCGGAGCATTCTACGCCATAGCCACCATACAAATTGACCATATCGTACTATCAATTGTTGTTGCTGTCGTGCACTTTCAAGTACCTACATATAGCTCATTTGCTTCAAAAGTGGTATAACGCAAGAAATTGTCAAAATGTTGTTGTTGCTGTCGCACACGAACAATAAAAAAACCAGTAAGAAGGCTCTAGTTGGGAGAGCCCGACTAGAAGATACCCTGAACCCAGTTCCAAAAAA